>JAWNNR010000253.1:0-35370 GCA_035044725.1 Scaptomyza caliginosa | reverse complement strand
TTACGTATTGCTGGAGTGGTTTGACAGGACTGAAGCAGGTAACAGCGAAAAAGAACGAGCAAAACAAAAGGGAAAGGAGGGTGCCGTTTGCTGAACTGAGAAAAGGATGGCTAGTCAACAGCGGGTGAGAGGCTAGGAGTGGTGTGCGCGCGTTCCTTGTCTTTCTCCGTTTTTTTTTTCTTGTTGTTCCGACGTTGAGGGAGACGCGCGAAAGAAAAAAAAAAGAGACTATCGCACAAACACACACACACACACACCTACTGCATGTGGGAGGATAGGGAGGGGAGAGGAGGGATTTGTGAACGACTGAACTCCACAATTGCAAAAGAAGGCGGTGACGAGGAGGAATGGGACTTGGGTCCGTTTTTTCCTTTCTTTGTTCCCCTCTCTTTATCAATTTCCATGGATGTTATACATGCAGACTTGGAGCTATTTGTTCACACATACCGCCACAATATATGAGTACATCATGCAACCAAGGGAAAAGGGAGGGGAAAAGGAAAGACATGAATATGGTGGCGGGCTGTGAGGATTAGATCGCATGAAAGTACAGGGTATGACTGTTTCACCGCTGAACGGTGCTAGCAGAGTAATTGGGTTGGCCGCTCGCCTCATCCATCGTCAGTATTCTTTTTTTTTTTTTGCGGCTACTGTGCCGCAAAAAAAAAAAAGAACAGAGGGGAAATGAAAATAAAGTAATGACTCACGTGCCTCAACTCCAACAAACAAAAAAAAAACGTGGGCTGCGTTGGTAGGCAAAGAGAGAGAGAAAAACGAAGACGTGGCAAGCAATTGCTCTGCCTGTTGCTCTCTTCGTCACTGTCCTTCCCTCTTATTCTCTCTCCTTGTTTTCTTCTCCAGCTTCTTTCGCTGAGGTTTTGTTCCTCGCCGTTCCTTTCATGTCCTAAACCACTTTGCCCCCCCTTTTTTTTTGACATTGTAATGGGTACCCTTCACGAGGAACATTTCAATCGCCACCACTCCCCACCGTTCCTCTCTTCGCTCCTCCTCTTGACGCTTCTCTCCTTTTTTTTTTTTGTCTCCAAGTCTTTTTGTGACCCGTGTAGGGAAGATAAGTAGCTGTAGAGAAAGATAGAAATATCAGTTGGTTTTTTCGTATTTTTTCTCGCTCTCTCTCTCTCCCTTGCTGCGTTTGCGTGCGCGTGGCAGTCTGGCTCTCTCCTCCTCTTCCTCTTTGGAGCCTGTGACGAGAGGAGGTGGAGGAGAGAGAGAGAGAGAGGAGCTACGTTTGGTCACACCTCACCGCGTTGCTTGCACACCCATACCTATCCTCCCCCGAACCGACTAATCACTTTGTTGTTTTTTTGTATTTGCAGATATTTTCATTTCTCGCTTTTCGTTCGGTGCGTTGGCTTTGCGGGCTGAGTGTCTTATTATTATTATTTTCGGGGGCTGTGCTTCACAAGTGACTCTCTCCCTTTGTCTATCCTTCAGTCGAACTATCAATCTAGAGAAATATAGTGCACACATCAGGCAGATGCCCTACCATCAGAGTTTTGCTGGTGGTGCATTGCCGACGCAACGAGTCATCGTGATGCGTCATGGCGAGCGCCGTGACAGTATGCCAGAAGCGCCGGCAGAGACGAACCCGCCCCTGACAGAAGAGGGGAAGAGGGATATCGCTATCGCCGCCCGCCGCCTGAAGTCGTATCTAGGCGACACCGCTGCGGAAGACCTCATCATCGTCGTCTCGCCATTTTTACGGACGCTGCAGACAGCGGAGCTCCTGCAGAAGTGTGGTGTTGGCTGTCGCCGCACGATGACGATCGACAACACCTTATGCGAAGTGTTCGGCCCCAGCCGCATTAAGTCTACGGCGCCACCGAAGCTGTCGTCTTACGCGGTGGGTGATGCCCGCGGCGGCCTACCAACATGGGGTGAATCGATTGAGATGGCAACGGAGCGATACATTGCCAGCTTCTTGCGCAGCGGCGACGAGTATGGCGGTTATCTCGCTGGCCCTGGAGAGGACAGCAGCCTCGAATCCTCTGACTTACTGCGCACACCGGTGCTGGCGTCTCGCATGAATCGACCGATTCACTCCTCCTTCCCTACTCTAAACGCGGCGCCGAAGGATGTGCTGCTCGTCACACACGGCGATGCGATCAGTGCAGTGATCTCGCACTTCTACCCCGCTCGCCTCGTGTATGAGGCGGCCTTCCTATCCTTTGTAGTCATGCAGCGTGTCGGCGTTCGAAATGCCGTCTACCACATCGAGGACTCCTCTGGCATCCAGTGGCTCGTGGAGGGTATCGACACGGAGCCGGCAGACCCTATCGCGGAAAACCTGCGACGGCAGGCGGAGGGCCGTGACGGTGGTGACAGGCAAGCAGTGGCGGGTGGCAGTGCGAACCACCACCGTATTCACGGTAGCAGTAAAATGGGAGAGAAGGGGGAGGAGAGCGACAGTAGCAATTACAATAACGAGGAGGACAGCGAAGAGGGGAGCGCCAGTTCGGTACCGCTGAGTTTCGCTGGCCACCGCCAAATGAGCACACGCAATTGTCAGAGGAGGAAGGCCTCGGAGCCGTCGACGCCGCAGCTCCCTATGTCTGATGTTCACCAGGGACCGAGGGTTCGTGGGAAGGACGGCGGGGCAGGCGTACCACCGCAGCAGCAACACAATCATCACCAGAGCTGTGCGTACCCAAAAGGCGGCGAAGGCTGTGAGAGGATTCGGCTGCCCGACGAAACACCATCACAGTCTGCGGATAAGCATTGCTTTCCTGGGCACACTAAAAATAACAAGAGCCGCGAGACGCCGCAAATGAAAGTTGCGGAGACGAGAAAGGAAGGAGTCAGCACCGATGCCATGGTGGGGGATGAGCCGATAGTGACGGTAGTACATCATGCACCAAGCCCCATTGCCGCCACTACGCGGACTCCGTCGCTCGACGCAGCTATGGTGGATCGGCGGGATGGAGCCGTCTTGCGCCTGTCTGCCACCTTTGCTGCCGAAAAGCAGCGATTATCTACACCGGTGGCATCACTGAGATGCGGCAGCGGCACTCTTCAAGGACAGAACACCGAACGTCCCGCGTTGTCGACGGTTCACTTTGAGTCAGTTCTTTCAGAGGCCCGTCGCGTAATGGCCTTCCGCCTCTCCTGCATGTGTGCGCATTATCTCTGTCTTGCTGCAACTGCCCATCTTCACCGCGTGGAAATGCCAGCCATGCGCAGCAGCTGTTTTCTCGTCCCTCACTGCCACGGAGTTTGCTTTTGGGATGTTGTTGCTCGGTGCTGTGCGGCTACGGAGCGGACGGTGCGAGATGTGGCGGCTGCGGCTGGAGCACCTTCGTGGTGTCTTTCATTGCTATTCGACGGTATCGACGTCGGTAAGCAACCGTGCGATGCTACCAAGTGCAGAGGTAGGGTCGGAGGCGGACACCTCGAATCGGAGTGATGACGACTCGGCGTTGAACCGCCTGGCTGGACTTGAGGAGGCTCGCATCTATCCCTCCCTGTCCTCTTCCTCGTCCCCGCAAAGGTCCAGGCGACAGTCGCTTGCGGCGGTGGGTCGCTATTGCATCATTGGCCTGCTACGCGTTGGCATCGTACTCTGCCTCTCAGCGATTCTGATGGCAACCAGCGCCTCTGCCGCCGCAACACCTGCTTCAGCGAACTCTTCGCGAGGAGCGTCACTGTTGTTTCCTCAGCTGCTCCGGTGCCAGAGCGCCATTGGGCTGCTTTTTTTGTACTTTCTTCTCGTCGTCCTGAGAGGTTTGTATGATGAGTTCGCTCTCGACGCCACCGTCCCTGCTCCGCATCACCTTTGAGCCTCCGCACCAACACGCCGTGATGCGAGAACAAAACATGACGAAGGAGCAATCAAACGAACAGGGGAGGGGGGAGATGAAAAGCAAATAGCGTGTACACTGCAGTTGTCTTGGAGTGCTTTTCTTAAAAAAAAAAAAACACCTACACAATAGCGCACACCTATAGCTTCATGCAGGCGTATCAACGCGTTTGTGTGCGGTAGGCCTGTGCTTCCTCCTATGGTGCTGCTGTATCGATGCGAAGAGATTGAGATGGTAGTGGTTGAGCCATTCCTCCACTGCAGGGAAAAGGGGTTCAGAGGTGATTGACCGAGGGGAAACAAATAATAATGATACGCGAGAGCTCTCCCCTTTTTGTTTTGCTTAATTTTGAGTAGTTTTACGTGTGCTTACGTGTGCCTGTGCGTGCTGTAAGCATAGCTGTTGGTGAGAAGAGGGGGTGGCATTCTGAAGAAAGATTTCTCCCGTGTGCGTAAGTGTGTGTTTGCCGGAGCTAGTTAGTGCTTATCCTGCAGCGGAGCCAATGCTGAAGTGAAAATGCAGCGCCGACACCACCGAGGGGGGAAAAGGAAAAAAAAAAGAGCAACGGGAATGCACCAAAAGAAGGGGAAGGGAGGAAGCAGAACTGCGGGGGGTGGGGGGTGGGGAGACCGTCTGTCTCTCTGTTGCTTGTTGTTTGTTCATGACAATTTTTTCGCTCATTTTTTCCCCCCTTTCTCTTTTGTTTGGTGGTGCATTCGGTCGTCTGTGCGATGTGCCCACCAAATGACAGCCGCATCGTGGCGAACAGTGCGGGCAGCCAACACAAGAAAACCAAACGAGGCACCTTTGATGGAAATAAGGTGCGACGATCTCTGAGTCTCTGTTTTTCGTTTGAACCCCCATTTTTGTCTTTGCGTTGCCTACTCTTTCTCTCTCTCTCTCTCTCTTGACTGACAAACCAAGCGAAGGAGTTGCTCTCTCTTCTTTCCTTCTATTGTTTTTGTTGTGTGTGAGTGTGCTTGGGGCTCCTTTTTTATTCCCCGCCTTTCTTTTCTTCGTTGCTTGCCCTTTTCTCTTTCTGCTGTTTCTCTTGGTTGCATGTGTGTGTGTGTGTGTGTGTGTCGATGTGCGTTGGAAGTGGCGTTTCTTCGAATGCATCACTTCGTTCCTTCAGTTGCCAATCCATTTCTGATCGTCTCTTTCTCTCACTATCGTTTTTTTTTCTTTCCTTCCCGTGTGTGTGTGTGTATCCATGTGCGTTAGTGGTTTCCCCAAACACAAGAGCTGATCTTTCGGCTGCAATCGCGATGGACAGTGGAAATGGTCCTCGAGGGCTACTACTTTGTTCGTGTTGCTCTTCTTTTTTCTTTTCCGTCTGTGCTACGGTCGTTTGCTCTTTCTTGCTACCGTTGTCCTACTCTCTCAACACGTAGTCGGCTGTGTGCTATGCTTCTCAACTTCTTCACGTTTCTTTTCTTCACGCTACCTTTGTCCATCTTCCGGGCACCGAAAAGTCGGGGGAAAAAAAAAGTCAGTCATCACGTTCAACTCTCCCACAAATCACACGCAGAAGTAGAGGTCAAGGCACGGCGATAGCGAGGAGAGTGTGACGTTCCCCACTATTCATCATCACCAGCGTTCCCTCCCGCCCTCTTTTTTCCCAATTCTTCCTATCCGCATATCTTCAGACAATCCAATCTGTCTGACTGTCTCTCTCTGTTGCGTCGTGCTTGGTGAACGAAGTCCTGAGACTGAAATATAGGTATACATACTACAACTACTACTTCGCGTTGTCTCGGTCGCTCTGTGTGTCTGTGCCACCATCTTCCAAAGCAACATCGACACACACACACACACACACACACACAGATAGCAATATATAGATATAGACATACATATCTACACTGAGCGAAGAGCCTCGGCACCGCACCTTCTCTGTGCTCCTTGCGTCTGCCCCTTCAACCCCCTCCCGCTCCTTCCGCTAAAATGTCAGAGGAGCACGCGGGTGGACTCGTTCCCCCCTCTGCGGCTGCGGCTGAGCAGCCAGCTCGGCGCGTCTACAACTTTTCTGCGTCTGCGGCGCCATTTGTTCCGTCTTTCATGCGTACCGCTGCGGCAGTGGCAGTGCCATCCAACGAGGCATGTGCTGGTGGCAAAGATCACAATGGCGTTGCCCCACCGCCTGCCGGCCCGTCTCCTCCAGCTGGGGTGGACGCCGCACCGCCCAACATTTGGTCGCTCTGCCTGTCGCAGATGCAGGGCAGCGAGGTGGGCCTGCTGATGGAGCTGATGCCGCCAGAGATCCAGGACATCTACGGCGAGAAGCTTAGCGAAGAGTACCTGGCGAGCAACGGCGAGTGCGTCGACAAGGGCGTTCCGGCCCTCGCAGCGGCGATGAAGACGATGCAGGTGCTTTCGTCCGAGCAGCTGGCAGAGATCGAAGAGTTCTTTCAGGAGTCAGGGACGTGGGAGGAGGGATACGGGAAGAGGACGAGCCATGATGGGGAGGTGTTGGGGATGGAGAGTGAGGCAGACGAGCCGCTCTTTGGCAGTGACGATGGCGCCATAAACCCTGACGAGGAGGAGTGGCTACTGGAGCAGGTGATGATGTCACTGGAGCACAATACAACGCCGAACTCGTCGTAATCGACCAACAGTGAATCTGCTGATCGAGGAATGGGGGAAAGAGAGTGAGAGAGCGAGCGAGCGAGTGTTTATTTTTGCTTTCTTGACGGAGAGGAGCGTTTCTCGCTATCAGTGCATCAATAAAGCGATAGTGCGCAAGTGGTGCGGAAAAGGAAGTTGTGCACCGTTGCGACTCGAGACAAAGACCTGAAAGAGGAGCGGGAGAAAGGCAGTATCGCGACGTGTGCTTCCGTTGGCCATTTTCCTCGATTGGTTACTTGGTGTGCGTTGCTTCTCCCTTTCTCTCTCTCTCCCACCTTCGTGGTGCTTTGTATCTTTTTTACTTTCACTTCTTGATGTGCTCGGCAGCGCAAGTGAGCGATCCTCCAGTATATATATGGAGATATATAGAGAGAGAAGCGCGCAACCATATCCAGCACCAACAAGGAAAAGAGGAGCATACTGTGACCAGCGATGATGTCATGTGAGCTGAAAGAAAGGAACCGGTGGAGAGCAGGAGAGGGGAATAGACGCATTGCCGTCACCTCGACTCTTGTTGTTGCTTGCATTTCTGCACATCTGTTTTTTTTTTTTTTTTTGGTCTGCGAAAGATGGTATGATGGGAGAAGTGAAGAGCACCCTTCGTGGTAACCTGATGCAGGTCTTCTTGCATCGAGCTGCTACCACCGTTGTTCTGCTTTGAGTGCGGATTTGCCGGTGCCATAGAGAGAGGAGGAGGGGGGGGGGGGGAGGGGAATTCAACCAAAAGGAGCAGGATCCACCGCCAGAAAAAATGGAAAATGACAGCGAAAAGGGGTGACAAGTGAGGGGGGGAGGATGGCATAGAGAGAAAAAAAAAACCTTGTGGAAACAAGAGGGATGGGGAGAGCCGAGAGCAGTCACTGAGGCCTAGTCCTCCCTTCCTCTCTTCCATAGGTGTTTTGTGCTCAGCACCTGTGCGACTCCCTCTTCCTCCTGCCCCCACTTCCCGTTGTCCCTCTTGCCTCAGGCATCTCCCAGTCGTTTTTTTTTTTGTTTTTTTTTGTTTTGTTTTTCCACCCGTATTCTTTTCTCTCTCTCTCTCCGTCTGTCCTCATCGGCGCTCTACTTTTTATTTTTTTTTTATTATTCAGGCAGAGCGAGAGATGGAAGCGAGCACTCCGGAGCGCCATGCAGAACACACGCACCCACACGCATCTCCACGTCTGTTTCATCCTGCTGTTGGGCTCCACTTCTTGGAGTCTTCTTTTTTTTTTTTTGTTGTTGTTGTTGTTGTTTGTTTGCTTGCCACACGTTTCACTTGGGTAGCATAGTGTAGGACGCTGCCTTCTTCCGTTCTTTGGTGGTGTCTGATCTACACCTGTGTAGGAGAGGCTCTCTCTCTCTCTCTGTGGCGCTAATGAGAAGGGCGGTAAGCTGGGAGGCGTGCTTCTTTTTTTTTTTTGTTCAAAGCCTCTTTTGACTTCCCTTCTTCACTGCCCCTCACACACACAAAAAAAAAAGAGAGAGAATTACATGAGAACACCGGCAGCATTTTGTCCACACTCCTCACGCTGCAGTGCACATCTCCTTCTCTTCTGCACTGTCTCTCTCTCTCTCTCTCCTCCTTTCTCTTTTTTATTTCCATTTATTTGGTTCTCCTTCATCCATCACGTAAAGCCACTTCACTACCGGTCTCTATCTCTAGATAGATTGGTGTTTGTGTACCTCTCGGTGTCCTTGTAGGTCAGTGGCGCCGTGGAAGGTGAAGACTCACACTCTCCATCTACCTCTCTCTCTCTCTCGAAGCAAAACAACAACAACAACAAAAAAGGCGTAGTGTGTCTTTCTGCGTATCTCAATACATCTGCATATCTCTACAGACCAAACACAACAACAACCCCATCACTTCCTCCCCCCTCTTTTATTTTTCTGCTGGTCTCCTGTCAAGAGAACACTCCCCTACTGAACGGCCTGCTCTACGGTATTGTGTCCAGCAGAGATCGCTGATCACGTCTTCTCGCGCCTCTTCTTCTTTTTTTTTTTTAATACACACGGTCCACCTTTGTCCGTTGAGCACACACACACACACAGTCAGTTGAAGCTATTCATTTTTTTTTTTTTGAGGTGTACCACCAGAAAAAGAAGAGGGGGAGGAAACCAACACGGAAAGGCAGTCAAACAAGACCAGCGGAGGCCTCTTCTGCGTCGTGGCCTCCCCCCCTCTCTTTCTCTGTGCGGTCTCCCTCGCCTATTCTCCCCCTCCTTTCTCGCTCTCGTTGATGGTGCCGATGGATCAGACCGGACGGGGTAAACAGACTGATTGACAGCCATCGAGGTGTGTGACGCACTGCAGCACGCTATCTCTCCTTTTCTGTGTGTCTGTCTGTGCGCTTTTCTTCCGTCGAGTCGCGTAAACCGAGTCGCGGCTGTGTTGAGGGCCGCGTTGATGCGAGATCCAGCGACGACGGAGTGATCGGCGAGCGAGCCACACCAACACCCGGAGGCCACTGACGAATAGAAACAACGAGGCGGCGCGGCACAGCATCCTGAGAGGAACAGCAAAAGAAGCCGGGGTAGGCGTTACATCGTGACTCAGTCACGGCAAGTAGTCCTAACAAGCATATCGATAGAGGAAGACGCGGCACTGAGGAGGTGACTGATAGCAGAGTGCACCGTTTGTTTTACTTTGAGAGTGTGGTCTTTTCCCCCATTTTTCTCGTTGACTGAGTCCTCGCTGCCAAAAGCATTGGCAAGGTAGGAAGGAAAGGAACAACAACAACAACAGACGGGGACACAAAGACTGTTGGCAAAGCTATTGTTATCCAAAGAGAACCTTTCAGGCACTTTTCTCTCTACCTATTCTTCTCTGAAAAGGGAAAGAAAGAGGAATCCGACATCTGCTTGCCTGTCTCTCTCCTCTCTCTCTCTCTCTCAGGTGCGGTCCAGTGGCTGCGTGGCTTTGTCGCGGCACGTGTGTGCCACCGCTTGTCTCTGCACAAAGTAGCCATCACTACGAACAGAACAACTTTATACATATATATTCATAGATGTAGAGAAAAATAAACAAAGAGCTACGACTTTCACCCCCCCTTTTCTGGTTCACTCATCGCAATTTTCAAAGTTGCTGCGGTAGCAAGAGTCCATTTCACGATCACAGGAGGAAGCGGAGCTGGTATTACTCTCTCTTTCTCTCTCTCCTTTTTCCACGTCAACGGAGGGAAAGGGAAGCATCGTGAGGAGTACGCTGCAGAAAAGAAAGGAACACAAAAAGAGAGACGAACATCATCAAATAACCGCACTGGTGTATAACACTTTGAAAGAGTGAAGGGAGTGTGCTGTTACGTGAGGCTTTCCTTTCCTGCGCACGAACCTCTGTGGCACCTCTTTGTTGGCGGTCTCGCTCTATTCATTTCCCGCTTCTGAAGCTGCCCCTTTCCGTACAAACACGTAACACACACTCACGTTTTTTTTTTTCGTAAGCCTTCCGCCCCTTTTTCCAATTTGCTTTTTCTCAGGGCTACCTACTACATGTTGATGAGTAGAGCTCCACTTTTCTAGGTTTCTTCAAGTCTCTCTCTCTCTCTTTTTCTTTTCCCCCGTCGCTACTGAGTGTGTCTAGTGACTTGACAACAAGGGAGAATCCCATCTCATCTATTTGCTCCTTTCGTGAGCCACCGGAGGGCTCTTTTTTTTTTTTTTTTTGTTGTTGTTGCTGTTGTTAGTTGGCTGCTTTCGTTGTTCAGAAAGGAACTCTCTCTCTCTCTCTATATCTATTGCCTTATCGATCAATCTCAATTTCTCTTGCTCTACATTTTGGTTTCGGTGTGATAGTGGGAGTGGTACGGCTCTCCCTCCCTCTCTGCCTATCGCTCTCCTCATCCGTTGGTTTCTCACTCACTCACTCACTCACCCTCTCTCTTTCTTTCTTTCTGTACTTCTAGAGTGGTGACTCAATTGGGTCAACCCCTTAAATAAAGTCAAGGACGGAACAAGTGGCGAAGGGAGGGAGGGGGGGGGGGGAAGAAGAGTTCGCAAAACGAGGCCACCGTTCTATTCCACGACTACGACTACTATTTATTTTTTTTCTTTTTTTTTTCTCTTTTGTTCGCCAAGAGAGGCAACGACCAGCGAGAGGGCATCCGTCGCAGCAGAAGTGGAAAATAAATAATATTCAAAAAAAAAATATAAAAAAAAATCTTATTGTTGCTGTTGTCATCTGTCTGTCTGTCTGTGCGTGTGGTATTCGCTTTCGGTGACGTCTTTCATTTTTTAATTATTTTTTAATTAGTTTTAAACGGTTTTTACTATTGAGGCGAAGAGAAAAAAAAGTGCTTCCTTATCGCCTTGTAGGTCAGTCTGGCGCTTGTCGAGCTCCCGTTGTCTCCCTTCTGATATCCATCGATCACTATTCATTGATATGTTGAGAGAGACAGAGTTCTATCGATCTCTACATCTTTTTTTTTTTTTAAACAATCTTCGGTGGGGAGGTAAGGATATCGTAACGCTTATTGTGATTATCTATCATTTCTCGTGGAGGAAAGGATGCCATACCGCAGCAGCGACGGGTTCATTGGCCCGCCTCCGCTACAGCCTCCACGCGAGGAGCCGATGAGCGACAACGCCGCGGCGGCGGCGTCCAATGGGAATCGGCAGGCACGGCTGAATGAGCCCCATCTTGCGGCGACAGTGCCACTGCCCCTGTCCGATGCCGCCTACGCAGCGTCGTCATACAACCCGGAGCACCTCAATGAGTCGGCGTTCAGCCACTCCAGCTGTCCTCCCTGCCCAAGTGAACAGCAGATAACCCCCGTTGCCTTCACATCGTCATCCAATAGCGCTCGCAGTAGCGTCGCCTCACGACGAACCGTGAGGAAGCTTCGATGCACCGTCTCGCCTGCCTCCACACTGCCATCGCTGCGGATGAAGAACCCTCTTTACGATCACATCCTGTCTCCCTCACGCTTGGGCAGAGCCACTGCCACCACTGGAAAATCAACAGCAACAGCAACCACAACAATGGCGGGTGTGCTGGATCGACAGTCCTACGGATCGCCATCGATGAACGTCAACCTGTCCGACTCCCGCCTCAGCGGCACGGCGATGAATGCCATACCCATCAGTATACCGTCGAGTGTCTTTGTATTGCATCAAATTCTACCAGATGGCGGCAGCGCGTCCCAGCCGCCGTTGCCATCACTGGAATCGCTTTCGCACATCAAAGGCCCCACTATCCCAGCGTCGAATCCTCTTTCTGAAAGGTACGGCGAGAGGGATGATTACGAGGAGGAGGAGAACGGTGACATCCGTGACACACACGAGGTGAAGTTTGTAAGCGTGCTGGGCCCTAATGCCGCTCACTGTCGTACCCGGGAGCATCATAGCAGCAACGTGGTGGCGGATAGTAGTCGATTTAGCGACAGTTCAGACGTTTCCATCTTCGAGAGTAGCTGTGCCTCTGCCCCTCTACCAAGCGCAACTGCCATCAACACAGAGCTTGGGTCGCCGCTGCCACTGGACTCCCGAATCGAGCCTCCGAGCTCGTCGGGCCACCACCGCCCCTCGACTCATCCGATGCGATACAGCTCCGTCTCGTCAGCGACTTCGTCAACGTTGTCATCAAAGCACACAGACATCCACTGCGCCTGTCCTCCGGTTTCGGCGCAGCAGAAGACGTGCGCACCGTTGACACCACTGCAGGTAACTTCGCACGGGTTGCTACTGGAGGAGGGTCGGCGGGAGCAGCTCCTGCGATTGTCCTTGAAATCTAGCGTCTCCTTATTGACGCCAAATGGCGTGGCTAAGGGCAGTCGGACGGAAAATTGCGAGAAAATACCAGTGTACCTGCGCCACTACGTGTTCGATGATGACAACGCAGGTGCTGGAACGGTGGAGGACAAGGCGAAGGAAATGGCGAGCGGACCGCATTGCCTGCGTGGGAATGGCGAGGGAACTTGCTCCTGGCCTGCGTCGTATCCCCCATTGCCAATGTCGCCTCGATCGACATCACTGTCACCGGAACTGCCACCAATGACGCCAAGGCCACTGAATGATTCATCAGCGCTGCGCCACTACATCGCCAATATGCCACCTCCTTCTGGCACACAAAGTCTGTGTACGCGGATGATTGTGCTGTCGATTGCGGTGTGCGCTACTCCTGTTGCCCTCATCTTCCTGCTGATCAGCCTGCATGTCTGGGCGGTCTCGTCGCAAGAAGTGGCGGTGTTCACCACCACTATGCGGCCGCGGATCGGCGTCATGAGTCAGTCCCTTTTTGCATTTCTGATATCGGTGTTTTTCTCGTTGGTGGTGCTCGTCGCTATCGATGGGCTCTACATCTACTGGGTGGTGTACCGCCTCGTGGTGCAACATCAAATGGCGGCCTTCCGCGGCATCGTGTTGTTTCTCACACCGTCCTTCATGACGGCGGACGTCGACATTGGCGCCATACAGGTGCCGCCGGTGGTGGAGCGCTGGCATCTGGAGGTGCGCGATTTGTGGATGATACTGGTTTACTTTGCGACCGTGGGGCTCGACGCGCAGCGACCAAGCACACCGCAAGAGAGAGATGGAGCCTTTTCGGCTTTGCGCTTTCAGTCTGGTGTCGGTATGGCCTCCTCCTTCGCCTCTGAGTCAAGCGGAATCCTTACCGAAATAACGCCCCGCAGCGAGTCACTGATGCGGGCAACGATTAGCTTCTCCAGACGTCCCGGCCATCTCACCATTAACGGACGTGAAACGGAAGTGACACTGGTGGCATGCACGTTTCTCCTTCCTGCCAGCATTGCCACTGTGGAGCAGCCGCTGCAACGGGACCGCGTCCAGGAGGCGGAGCGCATTTCGACGGAGTTCCACCGCCGCGTACGCCGGGCAGCAAAGGAGATGCAGTGCGTCATCGCTGACTGCCGCCTGAACTCCGTCGTTTTCGCCTTCAACACCACCGTGCCACTGCACTCGCTGGTAGCGATACGTGAGGCCGTCTGCCTCGGTTGTTCAATAAAGGTGTCGCTTTCGGAATGGTCCCCTGTGTCAAGCAATGGACCCATTCAGTGGGGGGTAGCTGTGCACCGCTTTATGGCAATGCTGCGGCCCTCGCTGTTGCCGGAGCGGCGACCAGTTACGAACATCCTCAGCGAGGAGGCGGGGTTTACACTCAAACTGGCGGTACTGGCGGCGAAGTGCGGGTACCAGACGATCTGCCACAGTGACTTCTTTGCAGAAGCGAAGCAGGAGGTGCAAGCAATCCCGGTGGACTACGTGATGGATCCCAACAAGTGCAAAGTGCTGATATACCAATTTGACAGTACCGCAAATGAGGCGGAGCGGAATGGCATGGGACAGGTGCTCACGCTAATGAGGGAGGGGCGATATCCCGCGGCGGTCGACCGGGTGCGTGAGGTGTATGGGAGGCTCCCTCGGGGAAGGAAAATGCCATTTGCGGCACGCCATCTTCAGTACCTGGCTTCCTTTTTCAACCAACTTCCGTCGGTGGGACACCGTGCCACTGCCGATTCCGATCACAGCTCTGTCTCCTCATTGATGGAGGATCAGCTCATTGGCTACTGCCGCCCTCCTCCAGTGTGGGAGGAAGAGGAGGAGGAGCGGACCGCTGTCGCAACGGCCCTTCATGCGCAGCTGGACTCGTCCACCGCCGCTATTGCGGCAACGGGTCCCGACCGCATCGGTCAACAGGACGACACGGTCCCGCTGGTCCTTCTGCGCACCGACTCTCCACTGCCGACGGATAGCCACTTCGTGAGCACCTCTGAGCAAGTGCTATGCTCGCTTTCCGGCAGCATGGCGGCCCCAATGGTGACGAGCGATAGAAGACAGCAACAACCCTTCACCACAGACCCGCCTGTGTTGCTGAGTGCCAATTGGGAAGGTGGCACTTCCGATGCGTCCATGACTCGGCCAGTACGACCGTCTACTGTCGTTCAGGAACTCGTGGGTCTCGCCTCCGACGCATCTTTTTTCGAATCGCCTGCGGAAGAGTGGCAGCAGCTGATGATCATCTCCGGTGACACCACCACCAACGCGAGTTTCTTGGCCTCCACCAATACGCGCGCGGCGGCAAATGAGTGTGTGGACTACCAAGCATCTCTCACGGTGAGGGAGTTTGCACATATCCACCATGGGCTGCACCAGGACACCACTTGCGTATCGGCAGAGGCGGGCAAGGAATCGTCAGTGCCGGCACAGCGGCAAGATCTTGGATCTCAAACGGCACTGGTGACTACGCTGATGTCAGTCACCGCCGCCTCGCGTCGCCGTAGCTCGTCGGGCACAAGCAGCTGCTCTTTTCCCTCACCGACAGCACTCCCTCACGCAGCTGGACCGGTCAAGCGACAACGACAGCGCCACCGAAGAGACGGACACAGCACGTTTGCGGTCGATTCTCTCTGGCTCGTTCACCTCGCGGGGTGGAAGGCGGCGCATGCAGCAACTCCACCGCGGCAAGGTGTGCACCTTGTCCAGCTGCATCGCTGTGGGAGGGAGTAGCGCTGTGCAAGTGTTCCAAGGCTATCACCCGGACGGGTACCTTGTGGCTGTGAAGTGTGTGGCAAAGTCCGCGAGGCGGCAGGTGCAGCTCCTCAACAACGAAATTCAGCTGCTTCCTCAGCTGAACCACCGCAACATCATTCGCTTCATCGGCGCGTGGGAGGACGAGACGACTGTCTGCCTTGCTTTGGAGCTCGCTAGCGACACGCTGCCGTCGCTGGTGCGGCACTTCCGGGAGCTGCCTGTGGACGCGGTGCGTCGCTATACACGAGACCTTCTGCACGCCTTACGGTACCTGCACGAGACCGCTGGCGTGGTTCATCGCGACATCTCGCTGAATAACGTTGTGATAACGAATCGCAGCGAGGCGAAGTTAGTCGACTTTGGCTACTCTGTTCTTTTGCACACCATGTCCGACACACAGGGCGAGATGCCCGCTAGCGGGGGGAGAGACGTGGCGCTGCCGCAGAAGGATAGTGATACCTCGCTGCATCTTTCCTACTCCAGTGGCGGCGCCACGGAGTCTGAGATGGTGGGCACGGTGGTCTTTATGTCACCACAGGCCTGTGCCGGTGTCATTCACCCGGCGAACGACATTTGGAGCCTGGGCATTTTGGTCTACTTTTGTCTCATGCGAGAGTGGCCCTACACGGTAGAGGACTTCCAGCCGAGCGAGGTAATGATTCGCAACATCGCTTCGGGCCGTCTGCACCCGGTCATGAACGAGGCAGCCTTGGAGCCAGCCGCGTGTGATTTTATTAAGTGCTGCCTCTCCCTAAAGCTAGAGGAGCGTCCATCCGCTGCGGTGCTCCTCGAGCATCGCTTCATGACAGCCTAACGGAGAGAGAAAGAAAAGCGTGTGTGTAGCTGTATAAGTGTGTCTTGTATGCCTGTGTGTGTGTGCCTCTGAGCAATTGCAACAGGCAACGCGTCACTGTTTGTTTTCTCTCTCCTCTTGTTCTTCGCTTGTTCCTGCTGCTCCTGAGTCCTCTCTCAGATATCTGACAAAGGTGTTCACCGCTCCCTCCTTCTCCCTTCGCATGTTTATTATTATTATTATTATTATTGCTTTTGTAGTTGCAAGGCAACGACGAGCTTCTGCATTCGGTGAAGCGAGAGCAAAGGGAGAGCTCTGCGCTGCTCTCCCGCTGGCTCGCGCTGTGGTCCTCTGCTCCTCTCGCTCTCTCATTGCTATGCAGCGCTATCTCCTCTTTGCGTTAGTGGTGTGTGTATTCCAAACTCCATTTTTGTGTTTTTGATTTTACTGATATTCACTAGTTGTGGTGTCGTATGCTCTGCCACGTGGGTGTGCAAATGTGTGACAGATACCCATACCTACCGTTGAGGCCTTCCTTTGTGTGTGTTGCCATGTGTTTCATCCACCAAGTACCGGTGAGACGATCCCATCTCAGACACTCTTTCGTCTTTCGCTGAGGAGTTGCGCGCTACAGAGTTGTAGTGGTCGTTTTTCTAATTGTTTTTGTACTACTGGTGCTGCTGTTGTTATTCTACGTGCTTCCTTTTTTTATTTGTCTGTGTGTGTGTGTGTGCCGACTCTCGTGACTCTGTTGGCTGTCGTTGCGGTGGTGGTCTGCCAGATGAGTTCTGGCAACGGATGCCTGTGTAGTAGTTTTTTTTTTTCAAGTGCGTTGTACCTTTCTCATGTGTGAAAAATAGTTTTGTTTCTCATCTGCCCATGTCCCTCCCCTCTCCCTCACTCTCTCCCTCTCTCTTACTCTATCTGTGAAAGGGTTCCTTTTGTACATCCCATGGTAGGGTGATCTATGGAAGGAATCGCTCCGGCGGTGGAGGGTAGGAGGTCACCGCATTGTTTCCTGTACGTTAGTTATTCCCCCTTTTGAAATGTCTTTCTCTCTCTCTCTGCGTGTATGTATTGGTCTACGTATCTAGTGGTGACCTACCACTTCGCCTCTGACGCTTCTTCTCTACTTTCTCTACGTTGTCTCTGTGTCTGTGCTGTCCCTCGCTGGGCAGAACTTCTCCTCTTCTGTGCCTCTCTCCCCTCCCCCCTCCCTTTCGCTTGCGCATGCGCTCGAGTTGCCCAAAACTTCTTCTTGAATTTACAACAACAATAGCAGCCGGAAAAAAAAAAAGAGAAAAGACGACTAACGCGTTTCAACGCCGCGGTGCTCCCGATCAGATGGCGCTGCTGCTGCTGCTGATGTCATTTCGTTGAAGAGGTGTAGAAACAGAGAGGCGTCCCTTTGGTGACTCTCTTCGCTCTTTTTTTTCTTTCGTGATGGCTCACAGAGTCCCCCTCCCCCCTCCCCTTTCCTGTTCCGAAGTGTTGCACTTCTCTCGCGTGTTCGTCAGTAGCAACGTAGATAGGTCTATGTGGGAAATGACTGTATCTTTTTTTTTTTTTTTTTGCATACGATCTGCTCGAGAGAACAGGGGGAAGCTGCGTCGACCATTACCTGTGTGGTCACTCTCCATGGGGGAGAGAAAGATGTCTGGTGCTGCCTATGCTGAAGCGTTGAATGATGGTGTACGGCGATGCACAGCTATTTGCATGCCTGTCTGTCTATCTGCTGTGATGGCGGCGTCGTGCCACAGTGGTGCTACTGCTGGTTTACCCACAGGAAAAAAAAAAAAACACGAAGGGGAGAACAAAAGGAGAAAAGTAAATGAACTGCACGCCCGTCTCTGTGTGCGTATGTGCCTACCACCTCTCTTTTCTGTCTCCTGCTGAAAGTTCTTCTCTCCTTGTGTGAATGCGTCCGTAGCGGCTCAAATGGCATTCCCTATTTGCCCTTGTCTTTCTTGCTGAGCCCATTGGAAAGGCACAACTGCCAACAACAGGAACAATCGAAGAAAAAAAAAAAAAGGAGGCAGCACACGACGAGGAGAAGAGGGCCTCACTTCTGTTCCTTCGTCAGCGCATCCCTCCGTCCGACCACACGGCAGCTGCGTCAACTACCGCCTCTCTCTCCTCTCCTCTTTTTTTTTTTGGTTTCTTTAGTGATACAACAATCCCGGAGAAAAAAAAAAAGCAGCAGCGAGATTCATCAAACAGACAAGTGAGCGGGAGTGAGAGAGAGAGAGAGTAGTAATAATCAACGCGCTAAAGGAAACGAACCAACCAGCCAACAACGAACGTCGTGCCAGTGAGATCCATTCGAATCACAGGACAGCGCATTTGGCGCAGAGGCGTGCAGCTCTTGCAGTAGTCAGCGTTTGGTCCGTTCCGCATTATTATTTTTTCCTTTGCTGTTGCGCTACCATCTTTTTTGATAATTTGTTTCGTGTGTGGTCGTTGTCCGGTTGGGGCAGACCGTCCACTAATCGTGGAGGACATCGCCGCTCCCCTCCTCGCAGTTCTCCCCCTCTCTCTCTCTCTCTCCTTCGTCTGTGTCGGTGGCCACCTTCGCCTCTCTTTAGAACTATTATCGCTTTTTCCTTTGTTGCGCTTCTCTCTTTGATCATCATGGCAGACAAACCGATGGCGCCGTGGGTGATGCGCGGCCGAGTTATTCACGGCCACGGTCGCGGCGGCTCAGACCTTGGCTATCCCACCGCGAACATCCAAATCGACGATGACGCTATCGCGTTTCTGCAGCCCTTTTCAAACTTAGTTCTCTACGGCTGGGGCTGTGTCGAGCCGCAGCTGCCAAGCATGAAGGGGCCGGAGAGCGAAACAAATGGAGAGGGCAGTGCTGTCAAGCCTTCTTCACCTCTTTCTGGCAACTACGGCCCGTTTCCCTTTGGCATGTCTGTTGGGTTTAATCCTCAGTTCAAGGGGGTGTCCCTTACCGCAGAAGTCCACTTTCTCCACAAGTTCCCGTGCGACTTCTACGATTTCCACATTCGCATCGTCACGGTTGGTCGCGTCCGTGAGCAGGCAGCCTTTTCCACGCTAGAGGAGCTCATCAAGACGATCGACAATGATATGAAGGTGATTCGTGAGAAGCTTGCGACACCGGAGCTGGAGGCCTTCAAGGCACACCCATTTATTCAACCAACTCACAACGCTAGCGCCGACGAGTCGAAGGCCCCTTTGCGTGGAACGTTTTGCACCTACTTGTCAGAGCTCCCCTCGTAAGTGCAGAAGGAATGGGGAGGTGCTAGGGGGTGGTGGAAGGAGAAGGAGAGCGCGGATGTGAAGGTCGATCTCGTGATTGTCAAGCAACGAGGCTGAGAGAGGAAGAGTAGGTAGAGGAGAGTCTTTTCTTTGAAACAGGTCGGGGGGATGCTTAGGTATCTATCACTTCCCCTCCTCATTCTACTGATCGACAGCTGATTGTTCTTCGGCTTTGTCCTTGACCCTCGTCACGGGCGTACGGGCTCCCCCTTTTTTTTCCTTTCCCTACTTGCGGCACACACTCCGCGTACGTGTGTGTGTGTGTACTGTTGCATCTATCGAGAGCTAATAGGGAGGGAGGGGGTGTACTGGGCTGAACTGACGGGGATTGGGAGAGACTCCTCTACTTTGTTTTCTGTTTCGTTGTTGTTGTTGTGCGTTTATATTGTGATACACCTAGCTGTGCTGCGGAGGGGAGCGAAGGAAAGAAGGAGAATAGGTGGGCTCTAGCGCGTGTGGTTGTCTGCGTGCGTCTATGGGGCAGCCAATGCAACGCCACTTCTCTCTCTCCCCCCTTCCCTTCCCTTCCCTTCTTCGTTGTCATTCTTGTCTCTTTGTTGCTGCTTGCCTTTTGCTCTTGTTTGGCACAGCATCTCTCACACTTTGAAAGGAGCACACTAATTCTTTTTTCTTCAACATGTCTCTTCGGTACCTCTGAGCGTCACCCTTATTACTATTATTATTTCCTTCGACGGGCCCTTTCTTGCTGTGGTGAGTTGCGTCTCTGCTTACTCACCCCGCAATTGCCTCCTGTGTGGGAGTAACCGTGTCAGCAAATGCTTACGGAGGTGACTACGTATCTATACATATATCTGTAAAGGTACATGTACATCTATTTGTGGGCTGTAGGCACTTTTCGATATGCTAGAGTCCCTATCAACGAGAAAGATGCCACAGGCAGTGTACTCAAGGAGGAAAAAAAAAAGAACACATGTAGGTGCTGCATAGAAATAGGGCAGACCTGATTGGTGCTTCCCCATTGTGTGTAGTAGGACCTTTTCTTACGTACTAGTGCCTTTGCCATGAGACATACCAGTTGACACTCAAGCAGAGTGGGCGAGAGCGAGGGAGAAGTACTTTGGCTCTCCTGTCGATCCGTTCTCTCCGTCACTTGTAGGTATGTACAGAGGAGACGTGACACTATCTTCTTACTCTATTGACTTTCCTCACGAAGCAACACTCACCGAAATCTCTTCTCTCTCTTCTCCCCTTCTGCTATCTCTTGTACAGGGCAAAAAAGTATGTACCAGCTCGTCACTTTATCGCAGGTGGTGAGCTGACCTTTTTGCAGTTCCCCCCCGCCTCCCACGACTGCGCATTCTTTTTTGTCCCGCTGCTTCTAGACTACCAGTGCTGGACTATAGAACAATCATTCATCATAGAGCAACACACCGTTTTTCGCTGCAGGGTGTGCTTCACCGAAAGTCAATCCTCCATTTGGTGCGTCAGTTAGAAACGAGAGGCGGAGGAGGAGGAGCAAGAGCAAAAAAGGAAGAGGGTATTGAACAGCAATGCCTTTACTTGCCTGACTGCTCCTGTATTATATCCTTCGCTTGTCCTTTATTCCCCCCCCCCCCCTCCTCCTCCTCCTCTCCGACTCGGCCGTCTCCCTCCTCCACCCACGGCGCTGAGCAGAACTTTCTCTCCCGCTGGGGAAGCACCAGTTCGCACACATCGCCGCACAGACAAAACGAAAAACGTTCGACTTCTCTTTCTCTTCTGTTTGCTCTTCCACATTAGTTTTGCGAGCCGCGAAGGGCAGCGGGAGTGATGTTTCGTTCCTGGGGTGAGTTCACTGCCTGTGCAGAGCAGGTGTTTGACGTCTTCGCGGAGCCGCCTTCCTCTCACGGCTGCTTCTCCTCCACCCCAATTGAAATATCCAATGAGCCGATCCTGACGCGAGCCGGCATCGACGCGGCGTACTACGTCTTCTTCGGCATCTTTCCGACTCCCTCTCTCGTCTCGGCCTGCTTTGCACCATTGCATGGCACGTCATCCGGTGCGACACATCCGTCACTGCCACGGCGTCTTTCCGCCACCCGTGACGCAGTTGTGCGATTTTTGTCGCACTGCGCGAAGCAGGAGATGGGGTACGTGATGGAGGAAGAGGAGCAGGAGGGGGGAGTCGTGAAGTCGCCATCTGATACCGAACGGCTTCATCGATGGATGATGTTCGAGTCGATGGCAGGTGCGAAGGGCTTCATTACGTGGGAGGATGTCGTCGCCCAAAACCGTGAGGCGCCGTTTACCGACGTTGCCTCGCAGATTCGCCACCACGGTGTTGCGTGTCGGCTGCCTACTTTTGATGGAAGGCCAGTGGAGCAATACAGCCGGTCTGGGTGGCGCACAGCACTTCTTCAGCATATTTTTTGGGTGCTGGACGGTGACCGAGATGGACGAGTGCGCTTTGAGGATGTGAAGGAGTACTTTTGACTGTATTTTTTTTTTTTAAGGAGAGGAGGAATGGTGGGGCTGCGCACCACTTCCGCACCGCTCTCCCTATCCCCCCCTCCCTTATTAGGATCTCTCTCCTTTCCTTCGAAGTGTGTGGCTCGTCGCTGGTCGCTGGTGGTAGTAAAGTTTGAAGCCTTGTTGTGTTGGGCTGTCGCACACCATGTCTTTCACTGCTGTTGCAAGTCTCTTCCACTTTATGGTGTAGAGCTGCATTATTCGCTCTTCCTCTCCTTTCGCTGTGATGAAGGAGCGCTCCACGCACTGGGGGAGGGGGCACTGGAAATGCTACGCAGCCTCAACTGTCTCGTGTTGCCTACTTCACTCCTGCATCTATCTATCTCTCTATATTCCTCTCTTTTGATTTTCGTTAGCGATGTGTGTTTGTGTTTGTTGCTGTCAGTCTGCGTGTAGCCCATTTCACTCCCTTTTGTTTTCCTTGAAATAGAAGGGAAGAGGTGGACTGCTATGGTGACACACACACATACACACACAGTTACCCTTACACTTCTACTATCACTTCTTGAAACACCCATACACATCCACACGCTCCCCTCCTTCGGTTTTTCTCTCTGGTGCTTCGCCAGTCTATTGAACAGCATTTTTTTTTTTTGGTGGGGTGGGGAAAGGAGGGAGAGACAACCCCATTGCCGGCCTTTTTTTCATGACCGATGATGGTGCGTAATGTAGGCACCTCGGCTTGCGAATGTGACATAGACACCTTTCAGAGCACCAAGGACGAGAATGGTGAAGCAACGAGGCTTGCTTTGGGCAACCAGCACTTAGCAAATAGTTTCTGCCGCTCCACCTATAAAGCTAATAATAATGATAGTCGGTGTGGTGGCTCGTCCAAGCAGACGCCGCATTTTCTGCCGCCTTCCCCCAAATTGCGTGTGAGCCAGAGAAAATGGCGGACTGCGGAGAGGCGCCGTATCGAAAGCATTGAGCAACCGGCGTTCTATTTCCGTCTCGTGCCAGAGCCACACGCCACACCACTTGGCGTGGTGAACCTCCTGATGGACGATTTGCGCCGACCTCACGTAACGGCAGCGGAGGCAGAGGCGGCGGTGTGTGACGTCCTCGACTACTACAACAACCTCACCCAGGCGAAGCCCGGCGGCCTGGCTACCAGAAAGCGACGGCGGAATTTGCTTTCTTCACCACCGACGTCCGAGTGGCATCACGTGAAATACCCATCCTCCTCGATCTCGGAGTCGGTGCTTTCCATGTCTCTCATGAGCTCCACACAGCAGTCCCAGCCTCGCTTGTACACCGACATCCGCGATGCGCTCGTCTTGGATGTGCTGCAGAAGCTATGTGAGCGACGCGGGCTGCGCTTTACGCGACTCACACATTCCGGCCTGAGAGCGAAAGGGAAACGCATCACGAATGCCGATGTCTCCCCCCACCGGACCGCCGTCGTCCTGGCGGACCGCAGTGACCCGTTCTTCGCCATTATCTTGGCTACAGACACCGCCCGGCGACCGGAGAACTTTGTGATGACGATGATTGAGGCCCAAGGTCTTGACTGTCAGAGTATGCCACAGTACCGGGGTTCCAAGCCGCACCACGTGCAGGTGTTCTGCACGGCCTCCACACCGGTCCCGTGGCGACGCGCTTACCACAACTTATGCGTCGGCGTCGGCCACCACGACGTGGCAGTGGCGATCATCGACGTGGATGACGACGCGGAGGATCAGACAGCAGTGCCGCGCGACGACTGGATAGGTGCAGCGGCGCCGAAAGGAATACCCCGCTTGCTTGGAGAGGAGGAGAATGAGGACGACCTGACGGCGAGGGCAGCATCCCCCCAGTCGGTCAGCATGAAGGGTGTCAACATTCTTCCTCATGAGGCCTGTGCTGAGCCCATGGCGTCAAGCGAGCCGGAGGCTCCGATGATGGTGGTGTCGTACCTCCCTAGTGAGAGTACCCGCAGGTGGGGGAAGGACCCGCTCTTTTTGCCCTCTAGTGCATCGCAGCTGCCGCCAGACCCGTTTCTGGCAATTCCGTGCGTCGTTGTCTCACACAGAAGGAGAAAGCGCATGCGTCCATGGTATCGCCGCCTTCTCCTCACCGCTGAAGAGCAGGCCCTCAGTGCGTCAATGAATGCCTACAGGGAGGACTTGTGATTGCTTCGTGCCAGCAGGTGCGGTGGGTCATTGCGACGTCGGCGAGACTTCTGCAGCCTCGCCAATCGATTCTTCTCTAACGATTTCTTTATTTCCATTGGGCCTCTCGAGGCAAAATCAAGAGGAAGTGACGGGGGGGGGGAATCACATTGGACGGACATGCGATGTCATCGCTTCTCTTGAAGTGAGTGGGGACTGCTGCCCTGGTTAAGACCATCGCGTACTCCCTTGGTACCGCTGGATAGGAAGAGGGGGAAGGGGTGGAGAGCCTTTGAAGAAATGCGGTGAAACGTAGCTATTGACTTGTGGGCCTTGATATCTCTCCTCAATGTCATCGTGTTTGTAGCTCTTGTCTCCTCCTCCTCTCCTTTTGCTTTCACTTGAAATCGACCGACGGTAGTAGCAAGGACCCCTTTCTTCTTCTTCACCATCCTCGTCGCGGCGTCTCTCCCTCTCTCTGCCTTGCAGAGTACTACGCCGTGACTCACGTGCTCCTCCTCTGGTGTTTCTCTTGGTTGCTTTCTTTCCAATGAAGCCAGCGGCATCAACGATGACCGCGGAAGGGGAGGTGAAGCAGATGCTGTTCCCCGCTGTGGGGGGCCACAAGTCATCGATTTACTGCGGGAAACGCTGCGCGGATGGCCGGCGAACACTAGAGAAGATGACGACGGCATGGGAGGTGATGCACTACCTCGCAATGGAAATCTACAGCGAGGAAAAGGGAGACCAATGTAGCGATGATAGCCGACGAGACGGGACGGCAGCGAAAAGGGAAGAGAAGGAGGAAGGGCGTGAGCGGCTCATTGCAGCGGTGGGGAAGCTAGCTTCGTTTACTTCGCAGATGGTCGCCATACGCCTGCCGCTAGATTTCACGGCAAAATCTGATCGACTTCTTTCTATTCTTGCGCATCTTGCCATTAGTGCCAACGAATTTATTCCTCTCGAGTCGCCGTCTCCCTGTCGGAAGATAATGCGGCCGCTTTTGGAAGAGTTGTACGACGGAGCTATTTCACTGAACAGCTATTCACCCACCTACGATGCGTCGTGCTGGGGTATTTGCCTGATTGATGAGACCTCAGCCATGACACTCCCGTGCATCCTGGACGTGAAGATCGGCTACCTGCGGTACTCTCGCGTGACGCCAGCGGAGAAGATAGCGCGCATCGCCGCATCTGAGAAGGACTCCACCGTTCATGAAACTGCCATTAGAATTTGTGGCGTCGTGCGCTTCCGCTCTGTCGGAAATGACGGTTCTACCGATTTCCCTGTTTCTCCCAATGCTGTTGCGGCTAACGGGGACTGTACCGCGGTGCGCGAAAAGTTTGATAAAGCTTTTGGGTATGGCATGCGCAGTCCTCTCGAGGTGTCGACTAGCCTGAAGCTGTTCTTTTCCTCTTGTCAGGTGCTTCTCTGTCAAGCTGGTGGGCCTGGAGCGTACCACACACGAATCCCCGACTCTGTGGCCGCAGCAGAGCGGACGCTAATGGAGCGGCGGATGCGTAACATTAACGAGGTCCTCTGTCGCGCGATACGGTTTTTTGAAGAGACGGATGAAGGACGTTTTCTGCTGGAAACGCTGTGCTTTATCTCGACTAGTGCGCTGATATTGTACGACGCCGCCTCTCCATCGAGCCCCGCTCGGGTGTGTTTGATAGACCTTGCTCGTTGCTCCTGGCGACGATTAAATTACGACGAAAAGGCTGTCGGTTTTCTGGCGGGACTGCATACGTTGTCAAAGTACCTTACTCCTAGTGCAGAACACTCGTGACTGCGGTGTCGTTGTGGCGAGGTGTTTGTGTGTGTGTGTGTGTTCTCTCTTTTTTCTCATTTCCTTTCTCTGACGCGGAGTAGTGGACCAGAACCTTTTTTTTTTCCTCTTGTCATCTTAGTCGTTTTGATACATGTTGTTCTTTCTTCGATCATGAAGGCGCGCTGCGATGAAGCAGTGCGGAGGCCTTCTGGTGCTTTGCCTTCTCCTCCCCCGCCTTCTGTCTGATAGTCACGAGAAGCTCATCTTCGGTGTGGCGAGTTTCTTTTTTTTTTCTGTTGTTGTTTATCTCATTCTTTGTTGCCTCTCGCGTTCTCTTTCAGTGTGTCACTTGCGTGGTATGTGTTTGTCTGTGTTTGGTCGCGACGAATTCGTGGGCGAATGCTCGGCGCTGGGTTCGCGCTGCTGCTGCGCACCTTTGCGTCTTCGGTTTACCCTGAAATCCTTTGGGGTTTGTCCAGCTTTTGCTTGGAGAAGGTATTGGATGACCACACGGGGTTCTATCATACAGACGTATACATAGACATCGATTTACACACACACACACACGCACGCACCTGTGTATGTGGCGCTACTAGTGCATCTGCATACTTTTGATTTACTTATTGAGGGTTTCTTCCCTTGGACTGAAACCCTACTTTTTTAAAATTTCCACTTACTATCGCCTATTTTCTTAGTTGCCATTTGCCTTCGTTGCGTTTCATGTGATGGGCTTCCATTGTATCGCTGCCTCGCTGCATGACGTTACTCGCACGCACCTCGACAGACAACGAGGGCGGAGAAAAAAAAAAAAACACACATAGTAAAAACAAGCAAACAGAGGAGCACTGGTGTGGGTGTGCTTTTTGTGGCGGATGGGCAGCTGATGGTAGGGCTTTTTTTTTTTTTTGCTTTCCGTTCAATACTTTGGGGATGACTGGATGCGATTAAAGGAGCAAGGAAATAGAAAAAGACGCTGTCCAAACAAGCTGCCTTTCGGTTGGTGAGGTGACGGCCTCTCCGGTCTACACCCGCACCTCGTGCCATGCATTTGGAGCCATAGAGACATGACTCTATGTGTTGACCAACGGAAGCATTTTTCTTTCCTTTCCAATGCAGCTTGTTACCATCTATGTGTGTACATCTACATGTAGGTGTGTGACCGTTGCACAACTCATGGCAACACGTACAATCATAAATAGATCTAGAGTTCTTCTTGTCCTTTTTGTGTTGTTGTTGTTGTTGTTGTTGTCTCTATCGTCCAATGGCAAAGTAGAGGGCGGAAAAGCGGGAGACGGATGCGGAGGTCGCCGTGAAAACTGCTATTATTATTTTTTACTGCAAAGGAGATGAGGCGGGGGAGAAAGTGTGGTCGCGTCGAGACGACTCAACCGAAGCTGCAGAGTAAGTATCTTTGAAGAATAGCAGAAAGGAGCCTTCTCCGCTGTGGCGCTTGATCAAGGGATAGTCCATCGTTGCTGTGTGGAGAGAGTCCACTCTGTAATATTTTCTGTTGTCTTTTGTTACTGTTGTTCTTGCTGTCAGGGTAGACTTTATCTGGAGGACTTATTTCCCTCTCTTTATCCTTCGCACCTCTCCTGTTTTTTTTTTTTTTTCTGCTCTCCTCTTTAGCCTTGGTTCTTCTTTCGTGTCTTCTTGACTCTCTCGCTCGCGATGGACAATCGGACAGCCTCATCATATTTCATTCCTCCCGTGACCTGCTGAAGGCTACCTCATTGCTATCCCTGTGTAACAAAATAGTAATAATGATAATACTCTCTCTATATAGGAAAGCAAATGGGCGAACATCTATTGGTATTTTTTGGGGGTGCTTGATGCAAGGGAGCTTGTATGTGTGTTGGTGTAGCTCTCTTTTGGCCGACATAATAGTCAGCCTCTTACATTGTTGTTGGAGCCCTGCCGTGAATGGAACGAGAGTTCTCTCTCTCTCTCTCCTTCGCGGCAGTGGGACAGTAGTCACAGCCACTTTGTTTGCTGGGAATTATCTCCCTTTACACTCTCTCCTCCTTCTCCTTTTCATTCTCTTTCTGCATCTCCTCATTGGTGGGATTGCCTCGCTGTTAGCCAGTGGACAGGGCACTCATTCCTCTCTCATCCATTCCTTTCTCTCTCCTTCAGTCATGGAGGAAGCTCCACTCGCCGATGGCGCAAACTTCAACAGTACACTGCGGCCAAGCCAGCGAATCAGCGGCGGCAGCATGGGTAGCAACGGCTCCTTCTTCTCTAGCGAACTGAAGGGCGACGAGCTTGGCGAGGAATCACTCGACCCGCGAGCGTTGCAGGTGCAGCTCGTCCCGGTTTATGTTGACATACCAGACGAAACCCTACGGCTCATCATGGATTGCGCCTTACGGGCCTACAGCGATTTAGTATTTGCTCCCACCAGAACGACATGGCGGAAGGAGGAAGGGGCAAGGCGAGAGCTGGAGCGGGATGTGGAGCGCACAGCAATGAGCAAGATTGCGGAGGAGATCAAGCGGCAGGTCTCGCAGAAGTTAGGTGGCTGTTGGCATGTGATTTATGGCCACGACTTTGCTACCTATGTCTCTCACAAGCGGCTCTCCTTTTGCCAGTTTCAACTGGAGGGTGCGAACGTTGTTGTTTGGCGCCACGGTGGCTGAGGAGGCGGAAGCAGCAAATTGTTGTTTTCGGGCTTCTTGGAAATGAAGTGGCGGCCAGCTTCCCCCCCCCCTTGTCTCGCGTTTTGCTCATCAAGGTATTTCGATCTTCTCACTCCATACAGAGGGATCGCCAGGTGTTCTTCATTGAGTAAGAGAGGAGAGAGAGAGAGAGGCGACTCAGTGACTCGTTCTGCTTTTGTTGCTCCTCCATTTCTTTGGGCCTCCCGCTGCACTTGAGCTTCCGTAAAACGACCACCACCAAAAAAAAAAGAAAAAAAAAAGTGAGATGAAGCGAGGCCAGAAAATGGGGTAGACACACACCCAATTGTATAGGGATCCCCCTCACCGCCAACACGACGTTGGAGGGGGAGGGGGGGCTCGCTCGTGATGTATAGTAGTATTGGACAGGAGGATGAGAGGGAGCGGGTCGAAGAGCCACACACACACACACACAAGAGAATAAAAAAAAGGAAAAGGAGTAGCGTTGTGGGGGTTTGCTTCATCCGTCTGTGGCTATCCAATACGAGAGAACTCGCAGATGTGCCGATGGCGGCGCATCGACTGGAAGCGAAACGATGGCCTTTTTTGTGTTGTTTTTTTGTGCGCTTGAAAATCGCCGCAGATTTTGATAACGAACACAAACGACAACAAAAAAAAGGGATTCACGAAAATGCCTCGACTGTTGAAGTGTACAGGGCCACACTTCAAGAGAGAGAGAGAGAGAGACGAAGTGAGAGAGTGCAAGCCAGTCATGTTGGCAGGCAGTGTCTCTGTGTATGACATCGTACATGTGAGGTTTTGTGTTCTCTTTCGTTATCTACATGTGCTCGGATTCCACACTTGTGCACAAATCTTTCTCCTTCCCATGGATCCTCTTCTTTTTTTTTTCCTTTTTTTTGCCCTTTGCTTCTGGCCCTGTGGTTTCTTGGTCTCCGTTGAACCGTTTGCTGGCTTGCGTCGGCGCACAGTTGATGGAGCACCGCGATCTCGACACCAGCAGTTGACCCTTCTCTAGATCTCATTCGGACAAGCTTCCCAAGCCTCAGTTTGCTATCGTTTTTTTTTTTTTTTCTGTTGTTGTCTTTTTTCCTCCTGTGGTTGTCAAACTGTGTCAAGTTGGTCTAGCGGTTTTGTTTCTCCTTTGTTCTGCTGTTGTTGTTGGTGGTGGTGCTCTCTCTTCGTGTGTTGGTGTTGTATCGGCGGAGTCATCTCACCGCAGAGGGGGGAGGGGGAACTCTCTGGTAGTTTTTTTTTGTCTTTAGTTCCCCTGTGATTTTTGAGGGAGATACCAGCAGAACTATTTTTTCAGATATAGGCATCACTATATGCGCATCAATTAGTATACAGCTTTCTAGATTGAGATAGACACTCCTCACCAACTCCCCACCCCACCACCGGTTCTCCTCTCTCGATGCATTGACCTGCATGATAGTGGCGTTGTCCCTGTGTGTGTTTTTTTTTTGCTTTGAGCACTCGTCTGCATTGACACCGCTACCCTCAAAAAAAAAAAAAAAAAAAGCGTTGGTGGAAGGAGAAGAATAGCAGAACGGGAGTTAGAGAGCGGCAGGACTCAAGCAAGCGAGGAAAAGGCAAAGCGAATTCTTCGCTGTTTCTGCTTCTGACAGCCAGCTGAACAACACGTGGTATCATGCATGACGTGGAGGGGGAAAGAAAATAGGTGACTTTAGCGATGAGCGACTTTAGTTTAGCTCTCGCTCTCGGCGACGAGGAGGCGATGGCGGCGTTCAAGACCTCCCTCTCGAAGCACCAAAGTGGCGTAAGCTACGCTACGTTTGCGAGTATCATCGCCCCACTCCTGCAGAACGCTCCAGTCAGAATGTTTGGTGCTACTCTCACTTCTAGTGGTGGTGGCGGGGATAGCACTACGAAGAAAAAAGATGACGACACCGATGCAAGAGCAGAGGTTGCGGCTCGTAATGTTGAGTCCATTACCAGAGTGTCTGCTGACATCCGAAACTTCACTGAACTAGAGTCGTCGGGGGGTCGCGGATGGAGCCGCATTTCTCGTCTGCTATGTCGGGAGGAACTGGCTGGGCGATGCAAGACCAATCCTGTAAAGCAGCTATTCAACCACATTGACACGTGCAATAAGCAGCTCATTACATGGGAAGATGTGCTGAATTACGCAACCAACGAGGCCGCTGGCACCACGTCAGTGGCCACTTGGGATCAGCACAGCTACACTTTCTCCCGCATGCGCCACGGCCTCCCCTTGCAGACGTCTGGCTCGACACGGGCGCCGTGGGAGCGGAGTACCGCGCCGGTTATTCCGGAGCAGAAGAAGTCGCTTGTCGCTTTCGGCTTAGTTCCGACGGCACCTCCGCAAGCAATACATCAGCCAGCATCACTCGCGAAGGAGCCGGCAGAGGGGGTGTCGGAGAAGGCTACCGATGAGCGACACTCGCATTCGAGCATCACCGCAGCGAATGACTTGTCACTCACCCGGTTTGTTTCCGGTCTCCCCCAACAGAAGCATGTTTTCGTCGTCTCCTCACGCCTCCAGCCGTTCGCCCTGTACAGCAAAGCGACCCTCGAGACGGTCTTCGTTGCTCCACCAGAGCTTCTATGTGGCTCTCAGCCGACCTCCATCACGTACGTGGCGGCCGGCGATGTATTTGTGAGTTACAGCGCTGATGATCGTTTCCTGCGCGGATGGATGTATTTACTCTCTCACTCAGCTACAAAGGTGACTTTAGAACCTCTCTACTTCCTCTCCGCCATACGGCAGATCATCACCCCATCAACACCGTCCACTATCGCGGAGTACCCGACGGACCTTTTCCTCGGTGACAGTCACGGTGATGTGCACCAGATTGAGACGCCGCGCTCCCGCAGCTGCCCGATGCGGTTCATCGTCAAACGGGTCTTCAAGGACCTACACTCCATGAACTCAGGCGGTATTGTCGACTTGGTGGTAGCGGACGGTTTCCTCTACACCACTGGCTTTGACGGTCGCCTCCTGGCGACACATATCACCACCGGCAACACCGCGACACTGGGGGCGGTGAGGGATGACATGTTTTGCCGACTGGCCTACGCGGAGGCGCGACATGTCATCGTCGCCGCCACGAGTTCTCATCGAATTATACTGTGGGATGCCAGAGCGCAGTCGCTGCGACCTGGCACTGTCCTGTCCTATACAAACCACCGGGAGCACCTGATGCCGATCGTGTCACTCATTTCGGTTGATTCCTTCGGCCATGTCGTGAGTGCTGATTCGAGCGGGGTGCTGAAGGTGTGGGACATCTTCCTTCAGCGATGCATTCAAACGTTCCTCGGCACTGACCCGCCGTCGGACGCAATGGAGAAGGATGACCTCGCCCCTAGCCCTACTGGAGACAGTGCCGGAGATCAGCTGGCCAAAGGCGTCCGTAAAACCTGGCCTGCCACCTTGCGCGCTGGCCAATCGCTTACATCGATTTCGTTTCTCCCCGCCACGCAAGAGATTCTCTGCGGGTACATGGGTTTCTTGTCCTGCTTCCAGTTTAACCAGCAGCGAGACCCTCTGCGCTGCGACAGTGATGTCGTTGTGGGCGTGCTCTACGACGCCCGCAACTCGATGTTTCTCCTCTACGGACCAACGCGTCTCTCTCTGTGGGATGCCACCACAGGATGTCGGCGAGCTGTGATGGACCGCGCAAGTGACTCAGCGATGCTCCGCTCCAGCGTCGAGATCCATTCTGTCTGCATCGATGACCTGGGCAGCCATATCTTTCTTGCGAATGGCAGCGGTGAGGTGGAAGTGTATGAGACCGGGACGCTGCATCCAGTGCGGGACGGGATGCAATGGCTTCCGCGACCCAATCCGAAGTACCCCATAAAGCGCATGTTCTATTCCGCATCGCTGCGGCTGTGGTTGGCCATCACGTCTGGCGGCACTCTTTTTGTTCGCGAGGCCTCGACTAGTGAGAAGGTTGACGTGTTTCTTTCCATTCCCGTCTCAACCATCTCACTGAATATCCTCTGCGTCTCAGAGGAGCTGGGGCTCGTGGCGGTCGTGGATGAAGAGAATGTCCTCTACATGTACGATTTCAAGGCCTGGGCGGATCCACCGGCGGTGAAGAAGCTAGAGCAGCCCGTTGTGGCCATCACATTTCTTGGCAACTTCCCCGTTGTCGCTGTCTTGACCCCAAAGGGGCTCTGCAGCTTCTACTCCTGCCCCCCAGCGACGGAGAGACTCCGGAATCTCTATCAGATGAATGTCAACACCGGCCTGGGCAACGTTCTCGATCACCCGATGAGCTCGCGATCGTCGTCGGACGCGAACTCGCGTGCGTTTTCGGGGCTGAAGGTGACCGAATCCTTCGTGGCGACGCAGCGAAAGGCTGGAAATATTGTCGATGTGCTAGTCTCTAGCACTAAAATGGATCCGGCATCACTGACTCAGCCAAGCCTTTCCATCGAGATGGAGCCCTCGCGGCAGAGTAGCGGGACACTGCTCTCCCAGCGAGAGCAGTTGGAGGTGACTTCGGTGACCTTCAACAGCGACACCCACCGCCTTTACTTTGGCGACGCACTCGGAAAGGTGCACATCTTCTCTGCCTGCCCCTTTCTGCAGGTGTTTGGAATTCCCTCCAGTACCTATGAGCGCCGCATCCCGTTTAACATGGGCTTTCCGCCTGACGCCAGTGCAGTGGCGCTGATCCCGCATATTTCTACACTACCCGTGCACGAGCGCGTCGAGGGTGGTGGGGTGTGCTGCCTCGAGTGGCTGCCAAGCCGTCAGGTGCTCGTGTCCTCTGGCTATGACCGGGTGCTGTGGTTGCTCGATGAGGAGTGTGAGAAGCAGGCCTTCCTCTCCATGGAGCGCCTGCCACCGCGAGAGTCAATGCCAGGCTATCACGATTCCCGTGGTGGCAGCAGCGCCGGCACTGTCGCAAGCTCCGCCACTACCCCTGGTGTGCGACCGGATTTCGGATCTACGGACGTGGTGCAGGCGGAGTACGCACTGCCGTCCGTGTCGAGCGTAGACCTTACCGAGTTCCTGCGCCGGTACCCCCTGACGGGTGTCAAAGACCCCTCGTCTGCATGCTGTCGGCACTTCTGTGCCTTTTCGCCCCTAGGGTTCCGCAGAGGTGAGTCGGAGACAAAGTCGAATGGGGAGACACCCGGCAAAGCAGACAGCGACCACGTACATACTGGCACGGCGAGGAAAGCAGCCAACGTTGGGGAGGCCAGTTCCCTTCATGCTACACCGCATAGCGGTGGGCGAGAGCCACGACACCGCACCACGCAGGTGCTACTGGACTTCATGACATCCAATAATACCACTCCAACCAAAAAACGTAGTTCACAGGCAGCCTCGGAGAGGAGCCCAAGGCCCCGTGCCACCTCTCTTGGTGCCCGCTCCGTGGGTATAGGATCGGTGAGGTTCTCGTTGCCAGATTCCATTGATGAAGCTCACTCGTTCGTGTTCATGGAGGAAAAAAAGACGCATCGGGTCAACATGTCCGCCCCTTCGCCGCTGATGCCTCTCTCCCCGCTCGCCTCCGATTTCCCAGGGATGCCAGAAAGAGAGTCAGAGATGACTGGCTCGTTTGCCACCACCGTGACGCCGCTAGCATCTGGCGCACTGCGGCCTAAACTCTACTCGTTCGACACCGCGCTGCTACGCATAAAGACGATGCCATGGTGCCGGGCCACCGTAGTTTGGTACCCGAAGAGTGCCAAGAATGTGGTGCAGCCAAAGGCCTCCGCCGCGTCTGCGGGTGGTTTAGGACTCGACGTCTTCGGCAAAGGCGTTCTGCCACCTGTCACCCCGGCCCCACCGAACCCATCGCAGTTGCTGCGGGCACGCTCGCAGAAGCGTAGCCTACAGAGCGCACGCCCGCTGCCGCTTCAGCACCGGCTGTCTTCCATCGCCGCAGAGAAGGCAGCCATGCCACAGCATTTCCAAGGTCTACTCCTCCACGAGCGGCGACGAAACGCGGCACGTCTCCAGGGCGGTAAAGAGAGCAAGGCGCCACACGAGTTGTCCATGCTTGCCTACTCTGGGCCGGAGGATGGGAAACAGACGCTTGACTTTTACGAGAAGGAACTTATTGGTTGCTTGCGCGGCACTCGCCGGAGATCCAATGAGTAGCCACTTCTGGGCACGGCGAAGAGCATGCCACAGGGAGAGAAAAAATAAAATAAACAATACGAAGCGCTTCCTTTTCATCTCCTTCACAATAGTTGAAATTGTTGTGTCTCGAGGAAGATAGGAAATCTCTCTCTCTCTATATAGATATATACTTTTATCTCTCTGTGTGTCTCTTCTTCTTCTGTTGGTCTGTAGCATCCCCCTCCCTCCCTCTCCTCTCTTTTTCGTCAGTGAGGTGTAATTCCATTAGAAGTTCTGGAGAGATTTTTTTTTCTTTTTTTGCTGACTTGGAATTGATTCGTGCTGTTGTGTTTTGGTTCACTGATCAGTTTCTTCCTCTTTTTTTTTTTAATATATTTTCGCACATGTAAACTATAAAAAAAAGAAAAAAAAACCCCCAAAAATATATAGAGGCGTCTTCTCAGCATTTTCCGCCCCCCCCCCCCCTCCCTTTTTCCCCCAAAGTTTGGAAGACCTCATTTTTCTTTATTTTGTATAAAAGAGAACCATTTCCCCACCCCACTCCCTCCCAAAAAAAAAAAACAACGTTTGAACCTATGAAGAAGTATATGAGTGTTGGGCGATGTATGTTTGTGTGTGCATGTGTGTGTGTGTGTGGGTGTGGCCGTGAATGGGTCAGTGCAGCTGCTTCTTCGTTCCAGCTGTGTATTTTTTTTTTCACTTTCTCCCCCTTTTCTTGTATTTGTTTTCTTTTTTCTGTTCCTTTTTTTTTGTCGACATTTTCTTCAGTAACAGCAACAAACAAGAAAAAAAAAATCCCTATGTGTTAACTTTTTAACTCCTTGCCGATTGGTCCTCGTGAAGCCTCTCTTGTCGTCCCCTCATTTTCCCTCTTTCGTTGGAGATCGGTGGAACGTATTAGGGTAACGTGCGGTGTGTATTCTTTGCAGTAGGCTCACTTGCAGGTGTTTTAGTGGATGGAGGAAAGATAAAAAATCGAACTTTATCAACACAACTACAACTTAAACAAAAAAAGTGATAAAGCGAGTGTCTATGTTTGTATGTCGTCGAATGGTGCAGTCGAATTCAGAAAGAGAAATGTCTTGAATCACTCACCATCAAACTTTTCTTTTACTCGAATGAGGGTGCGCATCTTACTCTTACATCGGCTGGCATTGTGGTGTGGGTCCAGTCTTCAGATGGTTTACATTCTCTTTTTTTTTTTTGATCTTCTTATCTCTTCCTCTGCTACACTTTTGGTTAATTTTACAAAGTACCACCATCACTGCCTGCGCGTGCCTTCTTAATAACTATTGTAGGAGGCTGTGTTATCTGGTAGAAGTACAAAAG
>JAWNNR010000245.1:0-63788 GCA_035044725.1 Scaptomyza caliginosa | reverse complement strand
CAGTTGTGTTGATAGCCGGAAATATGATTATAAAAATAATAATCTTCTGCCACAACACAGTAGCTTCCAACAAGCCCAAGAGGTATGCAAAAAAAAAAAAAAAGTTGAAAACAAAAACACATTGCTAGTTTTCTACACACCGACTATTTTTTTTACAAATCTGTCAAAACAGTATTATTATAACGATTTCAGATCGTTTGCTTTATTTGGTGATTCCCAAACTACGTTAGACTTAGTAGTAAAATATTAACATATTCTTTGTAGGCCAACATATCACCAAATTGTCAAGCAAAATTGTATATTTTTTGTAGTTTTTCACATACTGTTTTTTAAGTGTTATTATTATTATTATAGAAGAAACAGTAATATTTGTATTACTTACTTTACTTCATATTTACCAATAAATTTGTTATTCATAATGAGCGGCCCAACTAAGAAAAAAGCTAGGTGCTGTATTTTACATATGCTGAGTTTTGAAACGTCTTGCAGACACAGTTAAAAATTTTGAAGTTGAGTTAATTTTTTAATGAACAAAACCGAGAAATTGGTACCTTAAAACATAAAAAAAAATTAACTTCGAATCTCAGTGCTATTAAAAATTTAAACTATACTTAATTGGTAAGGGACATGTAAGAACAAGTTTTCAGAGTTGTAAAACTAAAACCACAATATAATTTAAAATTTTTCAGTATGTATCATCGGGAAACAACAGTACTGGCAACTCCCGGTCAAATCAACAAAGTGGAATCTTTCGTGGACCCCCACCGAATACACCACGCGGCTCTGGGGTGGCAGGGGGTCCCCGCCACTTGCATATGCCAGCGATGTTTCCGAATGTAGTTTTGCAACAGTACTCTCAATTTGGTCAAAGGCAACCTACTTTCCAAACTCCACATATACAATATGGACCTACACCCATTCCGTACTATCCTTACCAATATCTTCCCTCATTGCAGCAACAGCCACCGCACTCACGCAGTGGCGTTGCTGTTAACAGTAGCGTTAACATTGGCAACAACATGCCAGTGCAGCCGGGGGGACCTAATGGACCGCTGGCTGGTCCTGGGACTTCGTCTTCCCAACTGCAGCTGTTAACGGGCGCTGTTCAACCGGCCGCAAGTACGGTGATTGGTGTAACCGGTAATGGAAGCGGGCAAGTAGGTGTACCGCCAATGGTTGGTGTCATGCCACAGAATGTGGCTCCTCAACCGGTTCAAGTGCAGCCGGCGAGTAGGCGACGCCATCAGCACCGATTGCAAATCATTGATCCAGCAACACAAAAAAATATTCTTGATGATCTTGAAAAGGTAAACACATTTTATATTTTAATTTATTTATATTATGTTAAATCAATAAATTTTCCTATAAAGAGTAATTCGAATGCTGACAACGACTACCAAGACCAAGGCGAAGTTACGATTGTAATTAATGATTCAGTCGTATATGCTGTGCACAATTTAGGTATTTATAATTTTAAAGAATTCTAATGAAATTTGATGACATGCTTTTTGTAAACATACGTAGATCAAGTATATACTCATCGCCCGGATAATGTAATGGGACAAACCCCAGTGGTATCGGCAATGTCAGACGCTCCATCCGTTGAAATATTACCGACGCCCCAGAAGATCAAAAGTAAAAAGTACGTAATTAATTAAAATCATCCCAATCCTTTACTTTAAACCTTTTTTCTTGTCTAGAATTCCTATTGTTTCTCCAAAAGAGGGGTCTGAGTCATCTACTAGTTTTTCCTCTGGTAAGTACTACTAAGCTAAATCATTGCAGGAAATTGTTTGCAAAATAATTTCTTTTTTTTATTTGCAAATAAAAGTGTAAATCTAGATTATAATTTAGCTGTCAGTGTATGCAGCTGAAGCTACTAATACGGTACACGGGCACCTTTATGTGCGGCGCTTTAATATCTATGATCCTGTTCTCTAAGGGACGTTTCTTGTTACATTGACCCCAAATCTTATCGCTTTAGCTCGAATACTTTAAGATGCCGACCTAGAATTGCTGTTCCGATTTCTTGCTTTTGTCAGTTATTAATTGCAATGCGTAAAATTTTAAAAATTATCTAACTAATTTCGGATTTTAAATTATGGTTTGATGTATAATATAAATAGTTTTTGTTTTTTTTTCTTTGTTAAAAAGCAGTGGTTTTTTTTCATCAATACGAAAAAAAGTAAGCATTTTTATTTTAACCTAATGTTTAGAGTTGTTTTTAGTAGAAATAAAACTTAATTTTAATTAATTGAAGAGATTGAATAGACGAATTATTTCGATAAACCTAAAATATATGTTATTTAAAATAATGCCTGTTTTGAAAAGAGTGTGTGGCTAATTATTATTCGTGGTAACTAAAATGTTTCCATATATAAAAATATATATATTTTTATTTACAAAATCGACGTGTGTGTGTGACTTGGCGACTACGCATATTCCACTCTTTTATTTTACTTTCGGTTCCCACTACGTTCTAACATGTTCGATACTCACTCTCACTTTACTTGACATTATCACAAAAAGTGTTGGTGTTGGTATAAAAATGTTTTTAATTTGACCCTCTCACAACACGTGTTTGGGCTAACTTGTGTATCTGTATATACAAATATTATAATCATGTGTGCGTGCGTCAGAGAAAAAAAAAACTGAGGATGGAGAGTGTAGGTGTGGCAACATTTAAACTTATGCTTTTTTTCTTGGCTTGTTTGCTACTTTTGGCTTATCGTTGGTGCTAATAGTCTGCAAATACTTCTGTTTTCTATGATTCTGCAGCGATTTTAGTTTCGTTCGCTGTTCAATGCTTAATCTTTGTCCGGTCGCTAGCCTTTCCTTGAAGATCATATAAATGTGTAAGTGGTTGTGCGATTTGATATCGTCTGTGTGAGTCTATCTTTAGCACTAGGCAACCACGCGATAATTGTTTGGACACGGCCAAACACTTGATGGGTAAAACATAACAAATCAAAATTTTATGCACATATCTATTGTCGTACTTGTACAACTTTTGCAGTATTAAGATAGTATTAAAAAGAAATTCAAAATATGACATTTTTGGAGCATTATATAACATATTTGTTTTTTTATTTTTAAACAACATCTACAAAATAAAAACAACAGCACCAAGAGTAGTTTGACTTACCTTGCGTACTGATATTGCTGTACAGAAATATTTATTTAATAACATAAGCTTGTTTACACATTTACATACTTAAGGTTAGCACACACCTGGTGCCACTGCCTTCTTAAACTGAAATTTTTTCAACTAAGTTAATTAAAACAGTTTCTGAAATGATAAACAATTACCAAAGACAATCATTGGGTCAGGGCCCGACAAAAAACTATTTTATTTCTTACCTCAAAACTTATATATATAAAATATAGAAAATAAATAATACCTAATGTTTCAAAAAATATATTACAAAATTAACAACATAATTTGTTTACCCGTTCCAATTTATAGTAAAGGCAGATGGTTCACAAAGCTCGATTGACAACGTCATGGAAAGGTTAACCCAGGTGGAAGAGAAGAAACAGTCAATGTGTCAGCCGGCGCAGCAGCAATCACCGGAATTACCAGAATTTGATTTTATTGTTGCAGATGATAAGCCCGCTGCGCAAAATGAACTATTTCTTAATGAACCACTTGAAAAGTCAGATTTAACTACGAACCCAACATTAATTGTGCCCGAGGTTGATGCCTCGCTAAATACTGAAATTACTCAGATGGAGTCGCAATCTCTAACAAACAGCGAAGTCGTCATCGTCAAGGTATCCGAGTTAGACCATAGCGACTCTACTATACAAAAAGTAGGAGAAAGCGTTATTGTTTCAGAGCCTTCACCAAGGATACTACAGGAAATCAATCCCGATGAGCCTGATCAATCGCATATGCCGCTGCTAATAAATGAGACTTGCAATTTACTTGAAGCAAATATAAAAGCTAGTGATAATGTTGAGACCTGCGTTGCTTCCGATTTAATTGGTACCATCACAGCAGCTACTAACAACCCAAAATTTGAGGAAAATAAGGAAACAGAAAGGATGCACAGAACAGACACAAATCAAGCTGCCACAGAGTCTGAGATTTTATCGCTTATTATTTACAACGATGGCCAGTGGTCACCAAATAACCCAAGCGGTAAAAAGCGGTACGATCGCGAGCAACTATTACAACTGCGCGAAGCAAAAGCGTCACGTGTTCAGCCAGAAGTTAAGAATGTATCAATTCTGCCACATCCAAACCTAATGCCAACGTTTATGCGTAACAACAATAACAACAATAAGCGTGTACAATCAATGGTTGGTATGATTGGAGGTAATCGAAACAGTGATACTTCTGGAAGCAATTTTGTTGGCAAACAGGTCTCAATGTCTGGCGTGCAAGGTGAAAGAAACAGTATGATGGGTATGATTCATGTCAACCTATCACTGAACCAAGACGTTAAGCTTAACGAGACGGAAAATGCTTGGCGACCACGGCTTATAAAAAACAATATCGACCCAGAAAGCGGACCTGATGGCAAATCCACGCAGGAAAAAGATGAGCTTGTGCGCCGCGTGCGAGGAATTCTTAATAAGCTAACACCAGAGAGATTTGATACGCTCGTCGAGGAAATAGTTAAACTTAAGATTGATACACCTGATAAAATGGATGAAGTGATCGTTCTTGTTTTTGAAAAGGCCATCGATGAACCAAATTTTTCTGTTTCGTACGCGCGACTTTGTCATCGTCTTATTAGTGAGGTAAAAGCAAGAGATAAACGGATGGAAAGCGGTACAAAATCGAATTTGCAGCATTTTCGCAATGCCCTGCTCGATAAAACAGAGAAAGAATTTACACAGAATGTTTCGCAAGGCGCTGCCAAGGAGATAAAGCTACAACCCATTGTAGAAAAGATTAAAAAATGCACTGATCCCAACGAAAAAGCTGAATTAGAAGCCCTCTTAGAAGAAGAAGAGCGCAAGATTCGCCGTCGTTCTGGCGGTACAGTGCGATTTATTGGTGAACTTTTTAAAATCTCCATGTTGACAGGCAAAATAATATACACTTGCATCAATACGTTGCTGAATCCAGAGTCAGAAGACATGCTGGAATGCCTTTGCAAGCTTTTAACAACAGTGGGCGCAAAGTTTGAGCAAACACCCGTTAATGCCAAGGAGCAGCCTGGTCGTTGCTATTCACTTGAGAATTCAATAACCAAAATGCAAGAGTTCGCGTCCAAAACCGACAAAAATGGTGCCAAAATTAGTTCGCGCGTTCGCTTCATGCTTCAAGATGTTATTGATTTACGCAAAAACAAATGGCAATCCGCACGAAACGAAGCACCCAAAACAATGGGACAAATTGAAAAGGAGGCAAAACATGAACAACTTACTGCGCAATATATGAACTATAGTGGCTCTTTATCAACATCGAGCCCCAATGGACCGCCATCGGGATCTGGTAAGCGTGATGAGCGCAGTAGTGGTCGCTATGGCGATTCAAGATCTGGATACGGCGGTAGCCATAGTCAACGTGGTGGCGATGTCGGTGGCAATATGCGACATCAGCAATCAAACAGCGGCGTGGGTAACAGCGGTGGCAATGGCAGTGGCAACTCCAATGGTCATAATGACGATAATACCTGGCACGTACAGACCAGTAAAGGCAGCCGTTCCCAAGTTGTTGACAGTAATAAACTTGAGGGCTTGGTAAGATAGTAACAATTTTTAAGTACGAAAAATTTTTTACATTTAATTTTTTTATTAGTCGTTACAGCTCAATCAAAATTTAGATACGAAAAAGATGGGCGGCCTTAATCAATTTATTTGGAGTAATAATACCAATAGACAATTATCGACGCCAACAACCACCCCATCCAACTCATTTGCGGTGCTATCATCGCTTACTGATAAAAACAGTTCAGATCGAGATCGTAGCGGTCCCAGAAACAAGAGCTCCTATAACAAGGGCTCTATGGAGCGAGATCGTTATGATCGTGGTGAGTGCATACTATTTATTTTATAAGTGTTGCTTTAAATAAAATATGTTCATAATAAAAAAAGGTATACATTCGAGAACAGGATCATCTCAAGGTTCGCGAGAGAACTCCTCCTCGCGTATTGGTCAAAATCAACAAAGTCGTGGGGGCATTATGAGCGCCTCACTACAAAAATCTGCCAGTCACTCCAAGTACACTCAACAGTCACAGTCAAGCAGACTTCCAAATAAGGTGGGCATTTAAAATTATTTGATTGAGAAAATTTAATATATGATGCAATATATTACACACAGGGTGTGGGCTCTTCAGCCGCTAATATTGGTGGCATATACAGGGGAGGTGATCAGCAGCAACCGTTATCAAGTGCCTCAACTTCTATTTCTGCCACACAGCCAGGAAAAAGTCAGCCTGCGCCCCCGGCTGTGTTTATTAAGCCAAAAGAAAGTGATACTAGGCTCTTTATGGCAGTCGTAACTGAAATTATTGACCTTGCAGCGGCCACAAAATTAGTTACGCCTCCGGTTGTCGAGTGCATAAAGCGGATACCAGACAACCAACGCAGCGGTTTCTTGTTTTATATATTAACCGATTATTTGCATTTAGTTGATGTGGGAAAACAATACAGAAGATACTTGGCAATCACAATATCGGATCTTATACAGCAAAACTACATTTCTTTGGATCACTTTAAACTCGCATACAAGGAGTTTAGCAATATTGCACTCGATTTAACGGTTGATATTCCAAAATTGTGGGTGTATGTTTTACAATTTACTGGTAAATAAATATTTCAATATTTTTAATGGTTCATATAGTAAGTCGATCGATATAACTTGTATTTTTCTGTGTACAGGTCCTTTGATAGTCAGGAATATATTGACTGTATCAGATCTGTGGAACAATGATCTAAGAAACAACAACATGGGTGAAAAGTTCCTCAAAGCATATTTAACATATTGTACAAGGGAAGTAGGACCTAACTTCACACGAAGTATGTGGAAGACATTTAATATGCGTTGGTCAGATTTTTTGTCCGAAAGCGACATTCAAAAATTTATTGAATCAAATGTAAGTTAACAACAAACTGTCCATATTAATATAAATTTATATTTTATATATTTAAATTATTCCGCTATTTTGTATCTTCATAGGGATTGGAATATGTGGAAAACGAATCAAAAACGCCAGTGATTGACGACCGTGAGTCTCCCGAAAAGCATGTTAAAAATGTGATAGATCATATTGAGCATTTGCTTAAAGAAGGAGCAGCCGCAGATTGTATAATTGATTATTGCAATGTAAGAATTGATTTACATAAAGTGAAATTTTTAACAATTTACATATTTTTATAATAATTCTTAGGGCAATATTGTGATGGCAGATAAGCTGTTTATTAAAGGGTTAACGACAACTTTATGCAATTTTGCGATTGTCTACAAGGATAATAGTTATAAGCTTGAACCGGAAGTTTTCCAAAAATGTTGCATACCAGTTATTCAGCGATTTATTGATATAAATGAAGACCTTCAGCTTGAGTGTTTATATGGAGTTCAACTTTTGGTACATAGCTTGGAGCATCCTAGAGGTTTGTAATTTAAAAAAAAATGCCTAGGTTCTTTTTAAATCTTAAAGAAAAAAATAATAAAATATTTTTAGGATTGTTGAGTGAACTTTTCGGTGAGCTATATGACGGCTGTGTAATACAAAAAGAATCACTCTATAAGTGGCGCGATTCAAAGGACCAATCAGCTGGCAAAGGTATGTATGCGTTTATTAAAATTATTTTTTTAAATATTTAATTATTTTTATACATTTTATATACAGGTGTAGCTGTAAAGAGTCTAAATCCTTTTTTCAACTCATTGTTCAGTGATGAAGCCAATTAGTTCATCAAGTTCAATAAAGCAGTTAAAATAATTGTGTGAGCATAAACGAAGACAAACAAAAATGGGAAACCTATAAAAACTGCATAAACTTTGAAGCAATTATATATATGGAATAATAAAGAAGTTTCAAGATGTGTCGGGACTTTAAACCGGTCAAAATATATTCTACTACAATATATGTGTGCACACAAGCTACTTTGCGCGATCTTATGGTACAAGTATATGCAATAATAAGTTAATAAATAACAACTGTGTATGCATTGTATGTACTATGAAATAAAGCAAACCTGAAGAAAATTTTAAGTTTAAAATTGTTGCTGTCAATAATTTTGTTAGGGACACGGCATAAAAAATTCTTTCAACTTCACGGCAAAGAGAAAGGCAAAAAATCAATGCCGATTTATAAATTAGTAATTGTTTTGAAATTGAAATTAAAGTGTCAGGATATAAAACCATACTTATTAACTTATTTGGATGGATTTTATAGTATCTAATAGATTTTCATAAATTTGTAATATTGCTGATGAAGGTGATCAACAACAAACATTGCAACTTTCTTTGTTGTCAGTATGTATGTGTGTATTAATAACTGTTTTTTCTGGTAACTGTAAAACTAAAAGTGTGTCTTAATCAGTCTGAAATCTAAGGAAATTGAAACGCTATTCTAAAACATGTCATTCAATTAGCATAAAAAAAGTAATTCAATGTTAGATTTAATTAATTTCGCCGAAGTGTGTGACGATTAGTCTACCTTTTGCATCATATTTAAGTATTTTAACCGGAAACAAGACACAAAAATAATTTATTACTAGGAACCTTATTTTATAATGAAATTAGTGAAATGATATAATGGGAAAAAAGTTATTTACTTAAATTCTGAAATGCTGCGTGCTGGTTGCCTAGCTTTTCTTATATACATAATTGCTAGCAAGTCTGTAGACGTTAGGAAAAGGCAAGACAACATTCAATACATACACATATATGTGTATTTACAAACCGAATCTCCAAACATAGTACATACACCCACAATTTTGGAATATCAACCGTTAAATCGAGTGCAATATTGCTAAACTCCTTGTATGCGAGTTTAAAGTGATCCAAAGAAATGTAGTTTTGCTGTATAAGATCCGATATTGTGATTGCCAAGTATCTTCTGTATTGTTTTCCCACATCAACTAAATGCAAATAATCGGTTAATATATAAAACAAGAAACCGCTGCGTTGGTTGTCTGGTATCCGCTTTATGCACTCGACAACCGGAGGCGTAACTAATTTTGTGGCCGCTGCAAGGTCAATAATTTCAGTTACGACTGCCATAAAGAGCCTAGTATCACTTTCTTTTGGCTTAATAAACACAGCCGGGGGCGCAGGCTGACTTTTTCCTGGCTGTGTGGCAGAAATAGAAGTTGAGGCACTTGATAACGGTTGCTGCTGATCACCTCCCCTGTATATGCCACCAATATTAGCGGCTGAAGAGCCCACACCCTGTGTGTAATATATTGCATCATATATTAAATTTTCTCAATCAAATAATTTTAAATGCCCACCTTATTTGGAAGTCTGCTTGACTGTGACTGTTGAGTGTACTTGGAGTGACTGGCAGATTTTTGTAGTGAGGCGCTCATAATGCCCCCACGACTTTGTTGATTTTGACCAATACGCGAGGAGGAGTTCTCTCGCGAACCTTGAGATGATCCTGTTCTCGAATGTATACCTTTTTTTATTATGAACATATTTTATTTAAAGCAACACTTATAAAATAAATAGTATGCACTCACCACGATCATAACGATCTCGCTCCATAGAGCCCTTGTTATAGGAGCTCTTGTTTCTGGGACCGCTACGATCTCGATCTGAACTGTTTTTATCAGTAAGCGATGATAGCACCGCAAATGAGTTGGATGGGGTGGTTGTTGGCGTCGATAATTGTCTATTGGTATTATTACTCCAAATAAATTGATTAAGGCCGCCCATCTTTTTCGTATCTAAATTTTGATTGAGCTGTAACGACTAATAAAAAAATTAAATGTAAAAAATTTTTCGTACTTAAAAATTGTTACTATCTTACCAAGCCCTCAAGTTTATTACTGTCAACAACTTGGGAACGGCTGCCTTTACTGGTCTGTACGTGCCAGGTATTATCGTCATTATGACCATTGGAGTTGCCACTGCCATTGCCACCGCTGTTACCCACGCCGCTGTTTGATTGCTGATGTCGCATATTGCCACCGACATCGCCACCACGTTGACTATGGCTACCGCCGTATCCAGATCTTGAATCGCCATAGCGACCACTACTGCGCTCATCACGCTTACCAGATCCCGATGGCGGTCCATTGGGGCTCGATGTTGATAAAGAGCCACTATAGTTCATATATTGCGCAGTAAGTTGTTCATGTTTTGCCTCCTTTTCAATTTGTCCCATTGTTTTGGGTGCTTCGTTTCGTGCGGATTGCCATTTGTTTTTGCGTAAATCAATAACATCTTGAAGCATGAAGCGAACGCGCGAACTAATTTTGGCACCATTTTTGTCGGTTTTGGACGCGAACTCTTGCATTTTGGTTATTGAATTCTCAAGTGAATAGCAACGACCAGGCTGCTCCTTGGCATTAACGGGTGTTTGCTCAAACTTTGCGCCCACTGTTGTTAAAAGCTTGCAAAGGCATTCCAGCATGTCTTCTGACTCTGGATTCAGCAACGTATTGATGCAAGTGTATATTATTTTGCCTGTCAACATGGAGATTTTAAAAAGTTCACCAATAAATCGCACTGTACCGCCAGAACGACGGCGAATCTTGCGCTCTTCTTCTTCTAAGAGGGCTTCTAATTCAGCTTTTTCGTTGGGATCAGTGCATTTTTTAATCTTTTCTACAATGGGTTGTAGCTTTATCTCCTTGGCAGCGCCTTGCGAAACATTCTGTGTAAATTCTTTCTCTGTTTTATCGAGCAGGGCATTGCGAAAATGCTGCAAATTCGATTTTGTACCGCTTTCCATCCGTTTATCTCTTGCTTTTACCTCACTAATAAGACGATGACAAAGTCGCGCGTACGAAACAGAAAAATTTGGTTCATCGATGGCCTTTTCAAAAACAAGAACGATCACTTCATCCATTTTATCAGGTGTATCAATCTTAAGTTTAACTATTTCCTCGACGAGCGTATCAAATCTCTCTGGTGTTAGCTTATTAAGAATTCCTCGCACGCGGCGCACAAGCTCATCTTTTTCCTGCGTGGATTTGCCATCAGGTCCGCTTTCTGGGACGATATTGTTTTTTATAAGCCGTGGTCGCCAAGCATTTTCCGTCTCGTTAAGCTTAACGTCTTGGTTCAGTGATAGGTTGACATGAATCATACCCATCATACTGTTTCTTCCACCTTGCACGCCAGACATTGAGACCTGTTTGCCAACAAAATTGCTTCCAGAAGTATCACTGTTTCGATTACCTCCAATCATACCAACCATTGATTGTACACGCTTATTGTTGTTATTGTTGTTACGCATAAACGTTGGCATTAGGTTTGGATGTGGCAGAATTGATACATTCTTAACTTCTGGCTGAACACGTGACGCTTTTGCTTCGCGCAGTTGTAATAGTTGCTCGCGATCGTACCGCTTTTTACCGCTTGGGTTATTTGGTGACCACTGGCCATCGTTGTAAATAATAAGCGATAAAATCTCAGACTCTGTGGCAGCTTGATTTGTGTCTGTTCTGTGCATCCTTTCTGTTTCCTTATTTTCCTCAAATTTTGGGTTGTTAGTAGCTGCTGTGATGGTACCAATTAAATCGGAAGCAACGCAGGTCTCAACATTATCACTAGCTTTTATATTTGCTTCAAGTAAATTGCAAGTCTCATTTATTAGCAGCGGCATATGCGATTGATCAGGCTCATCGGGATTGATTTCCTGTAGTATCCTTGGTGAAGGCTCTGAAACAATAACGCTTTCTCCTACTTTTTGTATAGTAGAGTCGCTATGGTCTAACTCGGATACCTTGACGATGACGACTTCGCTGTTTGTTAGAGATTGCGACTCCATCTGAGTAATTTCAGTATTTAGCGAGGCATCAACCTCGGGCACAATTAATGTTGGGTTCGTAGTTAAATCTGACTTTTCAAGTGGTTCATTAAGAAATAGTTCATTTTGCGCAGCGGGCTTATCATCTGCAACAATAAAATCAAATTCTGGTAATTCCGGTGATTGCTGCTGCGCCGGCTGACACATTGACTGTTTCTTCTCTTCCACCTGGGTTAACCTTTCCATGACGTTGTCAATCGAGCTTTGTGAACCATCTGCCTTTACTATAAATTGGAACGGGTAAACAAATTATGTTGTTAATTTTGTAATATATTTTTTGAAACATAAGGTATTATTTATTTTCTATATTTTATATATATAAGTTTTGAGGTAAGAAATAAAATAGTTTTTTGTCGGGCCCTGACCCAATGATTGTCTTTGGTAATTGTTTATCATTTCAGAAACTGTTTTAATTAACTTAGTTGAAAAAATTTCAGTTTAAGAAGGCAGTGGCACCAGGTGTGTGCTAACCTTAAGTATGTAAATGTGTAAACAAGCTTATGTTATTAAATAAATATTTCTGTACAGCAATATCAGTACGCAAGGTAAGTCAAACTACTCTTGGTGCTGTTGTTTTTATTTTGTAGATGTTGTTTAAAAATAAAAAAACAAATATGTTATATAATGCTCCAAAAATGTCATATTTTGAATTTCTTTTTAATACTATCTTAATACTGCAAAAGTTGTACAAGTACGACAATAGATATGTGCATAAAATTTTGATTTGTTATGTTTTACCCATCAAGTGTTTGGCCGTGTCCAAACAATTATCGCGTGGTTGCCTAGTGCTAAAGATAGACTCACACAGACGATATCAAATCGCACAACCACTTACACATTTATATGATCTTCAAGGAAAGGCTAGCGACCGGACAAAGATTAAGCATTGAACAGCGAACGAAACTAAAATCGCTGCAGAATCATAGAAAACAGAAGTATTTGCAGACTATTAGCACCAACGATAAGCCAAAAGTAGCAAACAAGCCAAGAAAAAAAGCATAAGTTTAAATGTTGCCACACCTACACTCTCCATCCTCAGTTTTTTTTTTCTCTGACGCACGCACACATGATTATAATATTTGTATATACAGATACACAAGTTAGCCCAAACACGTGTTGTGAGAGGGTCAAATTAAAAACATTTTTATACCAACACCAACACTTTTTGTGATAATGTCAAGTAAAGTGAGAGTGAGTATCGAACATGTTAGAACGTAGTGGGAACCGAAAGTAAAATAAAAGAGTGGAATATGCGTAGTCGCCAAGTCACACACACACGTCGATTTTGTAAATAAAAATATATATATTTTTATATATGGAAACATTTTAGTTACCACGAATAATAATTAGCCACACACTCTTTTCAAAACAGGCATTATTTTAAATAACATATATTTTAGGTTTATCGAAATAATTCGTCTATTCAATCTCTTCAATTAATTAAAATTAAGTTTTATTTCTACTAAAAACAACTCTAAACATTAGGTTAAAATAAAAATGCTTACTTTTTTTCGTATTGATGAAAAAAAACCACTGCTTTTTAACAAAGAAAAAAAAACAAAAACTATTTATATTATACATCAAACCATAATTTAAAATCCGAAATTAGTTAGATAATTTTTAAAATTTTACGCATTGCAATTAATAACTGACAAAAGCAAGAAATCGGAACAGCAATTCTAGGTCGGCATCTTAAAGTATTCGAGCTAAAGCGATAAGATTTGGGGTCAATGTAACAAGAAACGTCCCTTAGAGAACAGGATCATAGATATTAAAGCGCCGCACATAAAGGTGCCCGTGTACCGTATTAGTAGCTTCAGCTGCATACACTGACAGCTAAATTATAATCTAGATTTACACTTTTATTTGCAAATAAAAAAAAGAAATTATTTTGCAAACAATTTCCTGCAATGATTTAGCTTAGTAGTACTTACCAGAGGAAAAACTAGTAGATGACTCAGACCCCTCTTTTGGAGAAACAATAGGAATTCTAGACAAGAAAAAAGGTTTAAAGTAAAGGATTGGGATGATTTTAATTAATTACGTACTTTTTACTTTTGATCTTCTGGGGCGTCGGTAATATTTCAACGGATGGAGCGTCTGACATTGCCGATACCACTGGGGTTTGTCCCATTACATTATCCGGGCGATGAGTATATACTTGATCTACGTATGTTTACAAAAAGCATGTCATCAAATTTCATTAGAATTCTTTAAAATTATAAATACCTAAATTGTGCACAGCATATACGACTGAATCATTAATTACAATCGTAACTTCGCCTTGGTCTTGGTAGTCGTTGTCAGCATTCGAATTACTCTTTATAGGAAAATTTATTGATTTAACATAATATAAATAAATTAAAATATAAAATGTGTTTACCTTTTCAAGATCATCAAGAATATTTTTTTGTGTTGCTGGATCAATGATTTGCAATCGGTGCTGATGGCGTCGCCTACTCGCCGGCTGCACTTGAACCGGTTGAGGAGCCACATTCTGTGGCATGACACCAACCATTGGCGGTACACCTACTTGCCCGCTTCCATTACCGGTTACACCAATCACCGTACTTGCGGCCGGTTGAACAGCGCCCGTTAACAGCTGCAGTTGGGAAGACGAAGTCCCAGGACCAGCCAGCGGTCCATTAGGTCCCCCCGGCTGCACTGGCATGTTGTTGCCAATGTTAACGCTACTGTTAACAGCAACGCCACTGCGTGAGTGCGGTGGCTGTTGCTGCAATGAGGGAAGATATTGGTAAGGATAGTACGGAATGGGTGTAGGTCCATATTGTATATGTGGAGTTTGGAAAGTAGGTTGCCTTTGACCAAATTGAGAGTACTGTTGCAAAACTACATTCGGAAACATCGCTGGCATATGCAAGTGGCGGGGACCCCCTGCCACCCCAGAGCCGCGTGGTGTATTCGGTGGGGGTCCACGAAAGATTCCACTTTGTTGATTTGACCGGGAGTTGCCAGTACTGTTGTTTCCCGATGATACATACTGAAAAATTTTAAATTATATTGTGGTTTTAGTTTTACAACTCTGAAAACTTGTTCTTACATGTCCCTTACCAATTAAGTATAGTTTAAATTTTTAATAGCACTGAGATTCGAAGTTAATTTTTTTTTATGTTTTAAGGTACCAATTTCTCGGTTTTGTTCATTAAAAAATTAACTCAACTTCAAAATTTTTAACTGTGTCTGCAAGACGTTTCAAAACTCAGCATATGTAAAATACAGCACCTAGCTTTTTTCTTAGTTGGGCCGCTCATTATGAATAACAAATTTATTGGTAAATATGAAGTAAAGTAAGTAATACAAATATTACTGTTTCTTCTATAATAATAATAATAACACTTAAAAAACAGTATGTGAAAAACTACAAAAAATGATTTGCTGTATATGCAATTTTAAACGTTAAGCATTCAAGGGCACGATGGGATGGGAGAAAGGTAGGGGTGCTGGGATACTCAAATATATATTTTTGTATTCTTCTAATTTTTATCAGTATACTCTATATTATAAAGAAAATTGTATCGACGATGTTTCCGACATATACTTATGAAAGGCCAATAAAATTTTGCTTGACAATTTGGTGATACCTCCCTACAAAGAACTGCTGTTTAATATTTTACTACTAAGTCTAACGTAGTTTGGGAATCACCAAATAAAGCAAACGATCTGAAATCGTTATAATAATACTGTTTTGACAGATTTGTAAAAAAAATAGTCGGTGTGTAGAAAACTAGCAATGTGTTTTTGTTTTCAACTTTTTTTTTTTTTTTGCATACCTCTTGGGCTTGTTGGAAGCTACTGTGTTGTGGCAGAAGATTATTATTTTTATAATCATATTTCCGGCTATCAACACAACTGACGCCTAAAAGGCTTTTGTCGTGTATGTAGGAGGTACTGGTCGAACCCAAGGTGATGCCAAGTGTGCTGCCAATATGTGTATTGGACAGCGACATAAGGTTCTGATTGCTTCCGTTAACAACACTGCTGGTGGCGCTACTGATGCTGCTGCTGGTGGTGGCATTTGAGACTGTAACATTTGCAGCACTTCCCCCTTTTGACATCTCTGACACGACTGTTGGAATGGTGCCTATAAAGCGACAATTGGTGTCGACGTTTCCTCCACTGCTACCAGACAAGTGTGACCTCTGCTGCCCACTTATATTATAAATCGCAGCTGAGTTCAGTTCGGCTGTATTTATTTGACAGCTGCTATTCACAGTCATTATGTTACCTCCACTGCAAATTACAGTAGATTGCTGCTGCTGGGATCCAGCTGATATTCCAGGCGCTATTGGTGTTGATCTGTTCGCAGCGTTTGCATAGCTCATCTGCTGCTGGTGCAAATGTGGCGAAAGCTTTTGTGTATGTGCCATGTGAGTTGTTGCCGTCTGATGCTGAGCACTTGTCGTTGATGTTTTAAGTATAGAAACTACGTTGTATGCCTTGTTAATCTGAAACTGCGGCTGGGTCGTACTGTGCTGTTGTGGAAGGGTTGGCTTGATAAAAGGCGCAGTTTGCGATGCATACTTTTTAGTCTTTTTATTCGAAGGTAATATCTACAAACAGATTGCAAAACATTTTGAAATTTGTTGGTGCTATATTAGGTATAGCGCAAAGGCTTTATGCCACTTGTATAAAATTTTGAAAACAATGAAAAGACCAACGAAATAAGAAACTAAATTAAAAATATTTGAAGACTGTGTTGATCCTATATAATTTAAATATATGAACAAAAAAAACTAAAATGAAATATTAACATCTGCAATTCGTGTGCGCACATTTAACAATTTATTTATTGGGCCAAACTACGTTTATGGTTTGAAGGATAAACATAAACATTTATACATGTATACATGTAAATTGTAAGTTTATATATATTTTCATAGTATATGTGGAAAAAAGCAAACCTATCTAGTCGGTATCAAGCAAAATTGACACCTTACACGTTAGGTATTGTGAAAATACATAACTAAATAATTTAATTCAGTTTTTTCAGAAGATGCCTACCAACAAAAATGTTGTATCGCATTTCTCTAACGATATAAATCTTATTGCGTATTACAAAAAGGGTTTTATTTATTTATATCATGTGGGAACAGAGAAATAAGCCTGAACTCTTCATATAACCTTATTTGTTGCATTGTGACAATCCAAATTTCAATACCAAAGCGGTAAATATAGTGCTTTAATTGAAATTTAAAACGAAAATACGGGAGGGTACACAAAATTAAAATTAACGAAAAAATACTTTTTTTGTTAAATCTGATAATTGTTTACTTATTATATTCTTAAAGTATTTAAAGTGTACGAAAAATGAAAACGTACCAAATTTTGAGGCTTCATTGTTGTTGTGATATCAGCTTGTGTTGATAGTGTTGAAGCAGCTGGTTGCATTACGGAAAGTTGAATCCGTTATGTAAACGTTAGTCGTCAAACGGTTGCTTTTTCCAATTGGTTGACCGATACCCAGGGCGATTTTTTAACCGCTTTCAATACGTCACACAACCATTTGTGATTATTCTTCTGTAAAACCGAATCATTATTTTAAATGTTGAATGTTTTTGGGGTTCATTCTTACCTGCCAATATATAATTCTATTGTATACAAAATATTTATACCCAGCAATTCGTTACAGTTGTTAACCAATGACCGACCTAAAAATTGAAAGGCATTAGATAAGACAATTTATTTATTTTATGTCATTTAAAACATTCAATATAATGTTAATTAATATATATATTTTAATTAATATGTGATAACGTTTATTTATTAAAATTAAAATATTATATATATATAAGCTAATTTGATTTTTATTTAAATGTTAAAAAACATTTAACACGCGATTATTTCCAGGTGCAAGACGCAATTGAAGTTGCTTTTTTATAATCATGCTTTCTTTAAGCGTTTGCCATTTGCCGACGTTGCGACGTTGACTTCGCACATGCAAACGACAGAAAAGCACAGAGGGGAAAGGAGATAATCATCGACGACTCTTTTACAAAAATATGATGTGGTATTAATTTGCCTTAATTTCTTCAACGTTAATTTGCACGAAGGCAGTTTAATAAGCGAAAAGTGAACAAATACTGCTACGAATTATATGCAATAAAAAGCAACGTCAACTAGTATTTGCATTGCAGCACGAAATGTCATCATGTAATTTTCGTTAACTCGGTTCTTTCTTAATATTTTTACCTGGACCATTCGTTAACAATATATCATGCACTTATAAACAAGAACAAAGCTGCTTCAGCACTCTAAGTGTAAATATGCACTGTAATAAACTAAGATAAACTTGACTTTATGTTATTTCCAAAAACAAATTTTCTATTAATTTTATTCCACATGCAATGTGCTGCTTAGGAATGGCAACATCTTATCGATACATATCGATATTTCTTTAAGAAACCATTAAACCACATTGTTGATGCTATGTTAGATCGATATATGTCCTGTATAATTGTAAATATATATATAAATATATACGTTCATATAATGTACACATATATTATATCATATAAAGATAAGATTTAATTTATATGTGCAAAGTACATTTTTAGAAATAAAGTGGCGCCATCTTCTGGCTACTCAAGTTGGCTCCGTTGTATATGAGAACAAGAAAACTGTAAAAACCAGCTTTTGTCAACATTCATCAAACTTACCGCCATTTGCAATATGTATAAAATTTTTTTATGTTGGCAGTATTTAAAGAGACAAATGATGTGCAAAGATATAAACTAAAAGCAGGCCGCCGCCAGATAGAAAAACCGGTCATATTTAATTTAATTGAAAACCTAAAAGTTTTTTCTTCATTCTATTCTGTAGTTCAAGCTAATAAAGTCGGTTTTCTCTACGATGTTTATGTATTCCTGAACATTCCTGAAACTGTAGCTTTCGCTAAGTAAGGCTTAACAGACTTATATGAATTTATTTAAACGTGTACAGAATTTAAATGGTTTTTGTTATATTATTTTATTTTAATTAGTTTTCATTGATACTTAAACACTGAGAAACATTACACACTTTGAATTTTGCTGACAACCGAAATCGAAAAATTATGAACTTCCTTATTGGACTGTGCGGTCATTTTTAGTAAATCATTTTAATACTTGAAGAGACTATCGTTCAAAATCTTGATTTTTAATGTGGATGTTGTTCATTTGGCTTTCATTGTTCGGCAGAACTAATAATATTAGGATAAAAATGCACAAATTAAATAAAAAATAACGTTACCGTAATGTAATTGCTTCACGTAACGTTTTTTATCAAGAAAAATAATGTAAAAACCACACACAAAATTATATACTGATTAATTTTAAAAATTACTTGACATAAATTCAAAGGTTTTTAAACAATGTATTAAAATTCGTTATATGAAAGTTCACCTGTAAATATTCATAGTATATCGTCCTTACATGTGCACACGTAACTGCTAAGTTTCTCTTTACCCAAAGCTTTTGATAAAAAACAAGACACATTGCATTTGCTTGGCCACTTCTCTTGCATAAATCGGGAGAGCTAAAGCTTAAAGACGAGCTTTTCCTCTCTTATGAATGCTGCAAGATAAAGCAACTTGAGGGGGCATGGTGTGGTTTTGTTAGGCATTGTGTGCAGAGAATTCATTTATATAGGTACGAGTGTTTTGTTAGTTGCTTGTTTTTATGCTGACATTTTCTCTTTTGGATCCATTGCGGCTGCTGCAGCGGTGTTGGTGCTCCCGAAAATGGCCTTTCAAGGAGAGATGGACAGTTGGTTGGCTGCTGTGGGTGTTGTTGCTTTTGCTGTTGCTGCTTTCACTGTTGTTCTTTTCCATGCTTCCATTGCTCGGCGTCTTGATGTTGTTGTAATGCTGCTGTGGTCGCTGCTGCTACAAGAACTGCTTGGGCTTATCATGAGTAAATCAGTTTATCTTCAGTTAATGCTTCGGACAGAAGTGCGCGTTTCTCTCTTGTGGCAATAATAATTTTTAATACAAAAAATGTATCGTGTATGTATGCAACGAATTTAAAAACATTATTCGTCAATATGAATATCGAGAAAACAGAAAAGTAAACTATGGTATGTACATACTGTATTATTTTATGTCCTTGGGTTAACTAAACACTAACTTTATAAATACATATGTTAATAAGGAAAAATGTATGTACCACGGTACTTGGTGTGAATTGTTATCCTTAAATTAACTAAACAGTACTTACATAAATACATATATGTATCCAAGAAGGTGTGGACTTGTAAACTGACATTAAAAGTTTAACTTACCCGTGGAAAATTAATCTTTTTTTATTTATGGTCATATTATATTTCACGTATTGAACAAGTCTTTTGTATCACTCTTATACTTGTTATTGTATACCATATGTATATGATACATATTTAGTATGGTGTATGTTGTGAGAGTAAGTGTTAAAATATATACATATACACACCTACGTATATATGGTGCTAATTTCGCTCCTGTGCGCAATGCCATCATCAACGGTACCATTCTTGTTGGTACTTATGGTAAAGTTCTTGCATTTAAGCTTTTTCTGGGTCGACATTGTAACTTTCGAAAAACATACGCGCGCGCGCACTCCCACACACAAACACATTTGTATATAATCAGAACTATATACATGTAATTCATACATTTTAAGCTTTTATTTTTGCTAAAGGCACTCCCAACTGTGATTCTCTTTTATGTGCATGCCATTGTTTTTCCCAATTTTTCTCCTTCTCTTAACATAAGTGAGCGTAAGGTATAAGCTAAGCGGTAGCATCCTTTGTAACGTATAACCATCTTAAGTCGTATTAGCAGTAGGCAGTCAAATATAATTGCATTACAAGAAAATATTTGTTTATTTGTTTATTTTCAAGATGAGTTACGAGATATTATGACATTCGTCTTACGTTCAGTATTGCACCTTTGTTATATCTAATACATGTTTTAAAAAATGGTTTAAAACTATCAAAAGATTTTTAATTGGCACATGTAGATGATGCGAACAAGCAAATGGGACAAATATGTAAGGCCACTAATAATATTAACATTTTTTTTAATGTATTACGGATACATATGTATATCAGGATAATGCAACACACAGATCTTGGGATATAAAATAAATGTAATTTTGTCTATTATTTTTAGGCTTCAGAATGAGCGTGAAAAAGTGGATATTATTCCTATGTGTATATATGTATGTATACACAGATATATATACACGTTTTCAAAAAATCGAACAAATAAGCGCGCTTTCAAAACATTGAAAAGTATGTGGGATGCACTAAAAATGAACTGCGATGCCTGTAATGTTCCAATTATTATGTTGGCAATTGTGCTGACTTGTTGGAGCTGCCTACCACTACCACATTTGGCGGATGCTGGTTCATCGCAATCTCATGACACAGTGTCTGTGTCCTTACCAGGTGATATAATACTTGGTGGTCTGTTTCCCGTTCACGAAAAAGGAGAGGGAGCACTGCCCTGCGGTCCCAAGGTATACAATCGTGGAGTTCAACGTTTGGAGGCCATGCTTTATGCCATTGATCGTGTAAACAATGACACAAACCTTCTGCCGGGAATAACGATAGGCGTACACATACTAGATACATGCTCTCGCGATACCTATGCTCTCAATCAGTCCCTGCAATTTGTACGTGCCTCTCTTAACAACATGGATACATCCGTGTTTGAATGCTCGGACACATCAACACCACAGTTACGAAAAAATGCAACTTCGGGTCCTGTGTTTGGTGTTATTGGTGGATCTTATAGTTCGGTATCGCTACAAGTGGCAAATCTATTGAGACTCTTTCACATACCGCAAATTTCACCAGCATCGACTGCTAAAACGCTTTCCGATAAATCACGCTTTGATTTATTTGCACGCACCGTACCACCAGATACATTTCAATCTGTCGCTTTAGTAGACATTATTAAAAATTTAAACTGGTCCTACGTATCCACAATACATTCGGAAGGCTCCTACGGTGAGTACGGAATTGAAGCCTTTCATAAGGAGGCAACCGAGCGACATGTCTGCATTGCCGCCGCTGAAAAAGTGCCAAGTGCAGCGGATGATAAAGTCTTTGATTTAATTATAAATAAGCTTCTTAAGAAACCAAGTGCACGCGGAGTTATATTATTTACTCGAGCCGAAGATGCTCGTCGCATACTACTCGCTGCAAAACGTGCAAACTTATCTCATCCATTTCATTGGGTGGCTAGCGATGGCTGGGGCAAGCAACAAAAACTTCTTGAGGGCTTAGAGGATATTGCTGAAGGTGCAATAACCGTTGAGTTGCAATCCGAAATAATAGAAGATTTTGATCGGTACATGATGCAATTAACTCCACACTCAAACCTGCGTAATCCGTGGTTTGCCGAATACTGGGAGGATACATTTAATTGTGTAATATCTGTAGGGTCAGATGACAAAAAGCTAAGAAAGGAGAAGGATAAGACCATTTGCGATCGTAATTTAAGACTTTCGGAAAAAGTTGGGTAAGTGTTTAAGCCACTTACTATCACTTACTGTGTTTATTTATATATGCAAATTTTTTGTAATATAGCTACGAGCAAGAATCGAAAACTCAATTTGTTGTAGACGCTGTGTACGCCTTCGCGTATGCACTACACAATTTGCACAACGATTTGTGCACACAGAACGATCAAAACATGGGACAGCATAAGCATCATACTCAACAAAGCGAGTCGGTATGGTATCGAAAGCCCGTTGATAGCCATTCGCAAGCATGCCCTGATATGGCCAGCTATGATGGCAAGGACTTTTACAACAACTACTTATTAAACGTGTCATTTGTAGGTACAGTACAAAAGCTTCAAAAAATTTGTATGCTCGTTTTTATTTATTTAATTACCGTCAACTATTAACAGTCGACACCATAAAATAAATAAAATTTAAGATATAGATTTTAAGAAAAGTATATACAAAATTTAAAAAAAAAAGAATGTGAAATTAAGATATAATGTTTAAAAATGAACTATTCTGGGTATTTTTACAAGAAAATTGAATGATCTAATTTTTACTACCAGGGTTGGAAAAAGCTAAAAACAAACAAAAAAAAAATCAGACCTGTGCTCTGATAAGTACACAATGTCCTAATCCAAATCCATAATGTTAATCGTAAAATTACTGAACTGTGGATAATAATTGCAAATTCTATCAATAACTTTAGATTTGGCTGGCAGTGAGGTGAAGTTTGATCGACAAGGTGATGGTTTGGCCAGATATGATATATTAAATTATCAACGTCTCGATAACTCTTCCGGATATCAGTACAAGGTACTTATATGAAAATTATAATTTATTACCAACATTTTAAAATAAAGATCATAAAATTTATAGGTCATCGGAAAATGGTTTAATTATCTGGAACTTAATTTAGAAACTGTTGTGTGGAACAAGGAACAAGAAATGCCGACCTCGGCATGCTCACTACCATGCGAGGCTGGTATGATAAAGAAACAACAGGTAATAATAGTTTTATATTTATTTCATATAATTTGATTTAAATAAATAAAATGCTTATAGGGAGATACCTGTTGCTGGATATGTGACAGTTGTGAACCCTATGAATATGTTTATGATGAATTAACATGTAGGGATTGTGGTCCAGGTCTTTGGCCATATCCGGATAAACTCTCCTGTTTTGCTTTAAAAGTACAGTACATGCGCTGGAACTCGCTGTTCGCTCTTGTGCCGCTGGCGATTGCAATACTTGGAATCACGATGACTATTATTGTTATTGTGCTATTTGCAAAAAACCATGATACGCCTCTGGTCCGGGCATCTGGACGAGAGCTTAGCTATACTCTACTATTTGGTATTTTAGTTTGTTACTGCAACACATTTGCCTTAATCGCAAAACCTACAATTGGTTCCTGTATCCTTCAACGCTTTGGCATCGGCGTTGGCTTCTCTATAATTTACAGCGCGCTGCTTACAAAAACAAATCGAATATCAAGAATATTTCACTCTGCATCCAAATCAGCACAGCGTCTCAAGTACATTAGCCCGCAGTCTCAGGTTGTGATTACAACGTCCCTTATCGGTACGTCATACGTATTATTAAATTTAAAGTACTTATATAAGCATATATACATGTTTATCTTTAAGCAATACAAGTTTTAATAACGATGATTTGGATGATTGTGGAGCCACCAGGTACACGATTTTATTATCCGGACCGCACCGAAGTTATTTTAAAATGCAAAATACAGGACATGTCATTCCTCTTCTCCCAGTTGTACAACATGATACTTATAACGATATGTACAGTGTATGCGATAAAAACACGAAAAATTCCAGAAAACTTTAACGAATCAAAGTTTATAGGATTTACAATGTATACAACATGTATAATTTGGTTAGCATTTGTGCCAATTTACTTTGGTACAGGCAACTCATATGAGGTAAGTGCGAATTTAAATTTTTTATCAATACAACGGGCTTCTTAGATAAAACACAGGCTTATAAAAATGCAAAATTGTTCTTTATTTTTCATTACCGAAGTAATTTTAAGTTCTTTATCTACAAATATATTTTTTTCAGATACAAATAACAACGTTGTGCATCTCTATAAGCTTAAGTGCTTCCGTGGCATTGGTTTGCCTTTACTCGCCCAAGATGTACATATTGGTCTTTCATCCTGACAAAAATGTACGTAAGTTGACAATGAACAGCACAGTATATAGACGGTCTGCTACAACGGGCGCGGGAGCTCAGGGTGTGCCAACAAGTTCTGGATACAGCCGCACACCAGTTGGATTAAATACGAAAGACGCAAGCATGGCAGGTATAGGAGTCGCTGCTACTATAGCAACGCCTTGCGATCGACCATCCCTAAACGAAAGCCACAGGAGCCCTAGCTCCGAGTTGGACCAAAATAAAACAGTTCTTATTCATAAGAATGAAGAAAGCTTTAACGGAGCTCCGACCTCAAGCAAATGTGATTGCGGAATTGTTGAATCTGTTAAACAAGCTTGCGCTGATGATTGATTTTAGGATAATAAGGCGGATAATATCAAAGATTTAAGCTAAGGTTAAAACTACATAGTCTGAACGAATATTCAAGAAGTATCCACAAAATAATGTGTTTGCATTTTTTGTCAAGTTAGACAACCGCGAGAGTTAAGTATTAGCTAAAATTTAAATTATCCTTTATACATACTTACATAAATTAAAAAACAAACGTATTAAATGTATGTTCTTATAATATACAACACTAAATAAAACCTGAAGCTTATCGCTTTTAAAACTACTATATAACGACCTGTATACTTAATTGAATTAGCTTAGCGGTACCACTTTGCGCACCCCATTATATTATTAATGTTTGTGAGAAATTTAATTGTTTTTTTTAAATCCCAAAAAAGTATTTTGAATTCAGGGCATAGCAAATGAAAGCAAAACAAAAAATGCAAAATTTAACAAACATTTTAACACTGTACTGCATCAAATACATGTTAAACTGTAACACTGTCATATAAAGTTCATTATGTAATAACGCAACAATTAAAGTTCTAATAAAAAGCCTTAAGGTAGTAAATAGTTTAAATCGTGTTTGCATGTTATAAACTAAAGATGGAGTGGAATAACGGAGTCGCACGTAAATTTTAATTCTAAAGCTTTGAGCTATATTGCAAATAATGCGTGAATCACGTTTGCTGGCATGTACGACTGCATGTGATCGAAAAGGCGGCTGTTCAAATTGACAGTTCTCTACAAACGGTGATAGCACAGAATACGTTCGGCATTTGGCAATCACTTGAAAATTAACAATGCATTATAGATTTAGTTAAAAATAATAATAATAATTACAGCTGGACGTCAAATTCACCACGGGATTCTAAACAGTTACGCTAAATCCAAATTAGTAAAGTTAGCTGATTTTTTATAGCTCGCTCAATTTGTTGCACTCGCAATCCATATCACTTAGCTATTGTTAATAATGTAGGACGAATTGATACAATACCAAAGAACCAAAGCAGCTGTTAAAAAAAGCCCAAAACTTCCTATATTTCCATTATGGACTGGCTACTGAGAGTACCTCGTACACAGATGCACACCAAGATCGACAAATAAGTAAAAATACAATTGATAATTTAAAATATTTGAGATTTTTTTTTTACTATATTCCTATTATGTAAGATCCCATATTTATTAACATTATTTTTCGTTATAATTTTTATTACTTGAATTATGTACAGAAACGACCTTTGACTTGCATAAAAACTATAATTTAAAAGTGCGGAAAAAAAATTTTTTTTAACCAGTTTGAAACTATCAAAGAGTATGCAAGCAAAACTCCGATACAAATAATGATAAATTTATATTATTTTAAATTTACAAATAAATTAATGCAAGGGCTTTATTTTAATATTCACTGCAGAAAATCTTTTGTTTAGTTATATACCATTTACTGCAACTAATTTGTTGAATTAAAGATCGTTTTTAGTGGATTCGAATATAGTCTTTAATTGAGCACTGTGGCTGAGGAATGTTGCATGCTACGTTCGAATTCTTCTAAGCTAAGCGCTTGGTTCATATTTAAAAGAGGTAATTTACCAGCTGATGCTCTGGCAAGCAATTCTGGGGAGAACCATTGCGCCAATTGATTTGTTGCCGGCGATAAACGCTCATCTCGGTGGCAGTTCATAGAACCGAGGTTATTGCTCTTTATAAAATTAGAAGACTCGGCGGCATCAGGTACACCTATTTGTTAAAAAACAAAAATTAACAGTAACTAGATTTTAATAAAAAAATATAAGGCATAAAATCTTAATTACCAGCCAAATGAGCTGACTGCATGTGAATACCAGTTTGCCGATGTATTTCAGAATGCAATATTCGCTGTCTAGTCTGCGGTCGTTGTTGCTGCTGTTGTTGCATAAAAATTTGATGCATTTGGGACATTCCGTCGGTATATGAAACATTCTGATTGGGGGGTGGGAGTCCACCGTGGAGGTTATCGTTATTTAATGCTTCATTTAATTGTACGGACTGAGGTCTTTGCTGGTGTATCGGGTGTAATTCATTATTTAGTGAAAATGCTACTGGAAGCGTTTGCTGAGAGCCAGAGCTTAGAGTTCCCTTTAAGATTGGTCGTCCTGCAACATTTTAACAGTGATACTTTTGCAATAATATAATTTTTATGAAAAGAAAGCATTTTTTGATTTCTTACCAAAAGACTTGGATCCATGTGAGGATTGCATGTTTCCAGGAGGCCATTTGTTTTGCTGATTCCGCAGCTGGGAGATCAGTGGCAGTTGTTTGGGAGACATTTGTGAGCTGTTGGCCATAACTTGATGCTGCATAGCGTAGTTTCCACCCAAAATCATTCTTGGTTGCAGTTGAGCAGATGGCTCACTCATCAAATTGTGTGGTACTGTTGACTTCGGATACTGCGATGATAATTGATATTGATGAAATTGCTGATTTATGGAACCGTTATTTTGCGACGGTGTTGTCTCTTTATCAGCTGTCATTTTTCTTAACACAGATGTTGGAGTGAAAGCCAACGGTGTGGGCGAATTACTATGCCTCATATGTTGGTTTTGGCTTGGAGGTAAAGTGTTTTGAGTTAAAAACTCTAAAATAAACAATGTGTTTTAATATATCAATCCTATGCTCACATAAATAATTACGCACCTTCGGAAACATTTGGTGTCATATTCTTGTCAAAGTATTGAGTATTTTTTACAGAATTGTTTAAATCAATCGGTTGCAACAGTTTTTGTTGCGCTGAATTCCTCCATTCATAAAGTACAGCTGAAATTATCTCCTTAGACCGAGGTGTTGTGTTTGGGTTGTTTATTTCCTTTTCTAAAACATCAATAGAAACATCACCTCGAAGAATGCCTTAAAATAATAAAGGATAATATTATTTTAAGTGTCAGTTAGTCAAGTTATTACAAAGCAAACACCAATTAAAACCAAGAAAAAAAAAAAAAATACATTCAAAAAAGAAATCAACCTGTACAAAACTAGAATAATGTGTCGCATATCTTTGTGTTAAAATGGTGTGATGAGAGCTTGCTTGAAGCAAATCAAATTGTATGAACGCCGGCCGTTGCATCAAACAATTGTATAGCGAAGATCCGAGAATAACCGACACTGCAAAAAAGTGACTGCGAATGCAAAAAATTGTTTGTTCATGTCTTTGTTACCTAGAGCTTATGGAAAGTCGGTAAACACATAAAAGAAATTGGTTTCCCATGCTTCCAAACAGTAGCAACAACAAAGGAGGAATTGGATCAATAGGAACGAACAAACGAACATGTTTAAATCGCCTCGGCAGTTGATGCATATCAAGAATCAGTACTTTTTATAGTCGACATTCCCTTCTGTGTGTTACATAAATTTGCACAAAACTATTTAACCCTTTTCATCCATTTTATGAGTTGAGGGTATTAAATTGGATTTAAGTTTTAAAACTTACCCTGAAGTAAATGTTGAATTTCACTTCGTGTTTGTGTGTGCATAGATATGTTTGGATCATGGAGTCCCCCCGTTGTCAGGGCTGGATGTAAAGAACTTTGTAAGACCGCATTGACTTGCCCATATTGCAATGAGTCTTTTTTAATTCGCTGATGATATAACTGCAATTCATCTCTTATTTGGGAGTCCTGACGCCTAGGCAATGGTTGAAGGCGGCCATAAGAATTAGTATTAGCAGGATTATGTTCGCCACGTAACGCTGGTACATAAGAAATTAATGAGTATGATTCAGTGGGTTGATGCGTATTAGTATGAGAGCCCAGCTGTTGCAAAATTTTTTTAAATCCTTCAGTATCTCTGGTAGTAGAGGTCTCTCTGTGATCCGATTGACTTGAATGGTTTGTTATTTTCATTGTGTTTATTATATCATATTCAGGTCGGAGATCGACTTTTTTCATTTGTGCTTCCAAGTCCTTCACACGGGGAATTTCTAAAAGACAAAACCAACAAAATTAGACCTTTAACAAAGCTTTTCATTGGACAAAGGTTTTTTTTTCCGCGGGCCGGGCTTTTTCGTGGCGTAGTTTTTTAAATTTTTCGAGCATGCAATATTCATGTATAGGCAAAACGTCAAACAAATATAATAGTAGCTTACCCTGTCTTCCTAATGTAGAGCTGTCATAAGATACAAGTTCGTTACCAAATGCTGGCTCTTTAGATGCGAACCATCGGCTGAAGCGCGAGGTTCCTTTCACCTCACCCTGCACCTCGCTATCATTACCCTGAAAAAAAATAACTAAAATTAATTTCAGCTAATACGCTGGGAAAATTAAAGAAATGCCTTCCTTGTAGACCTTTCACAAATGGCTGTTTTAAATACAGCATATCACAACACATTAGAGACGATTAGACATTTTTTTTTATTTCCAATTCGTAAGGTTTGTCTACTATTCTCATGTATTTTGAGGTGTTATATTACTTACCATTGGATCCATGTTTAGAAATGCGTCAAAATTGAACTCAACTTCAGATTTTGGAATTTCATGAATGCTATCATTTCGATTACTAGGCGGACCGTTTGATTTAATTGTGTCAGATGCTTCATTGTTGTTACAATTTGTTTCAGTAACGTTTAGGCTGCCTATGCTATTACTTCTTGATGTCGGTGTTTCCATTTTTTTTGCATTTGGAACTGCTTTTGCATCCGAAGGTCTTTCGCACTCAGTGTCATCAAAGCCATGCAAGTCAATAGTTTCATGTTGGGAAGTGGGTCCAGCGCTGAACCACTCTGGTTCATGTCTATCATGCGTTTGATACGTATTCACGCGCTTGCCTCGACTTGGCATACCGTTGTCACAAAAATTAAATTTGTCTTTATTTGATCCGCGACGTCCGCTCAGTACATTTTTTTTCACATCATTTGGGTCCCGAATCAAATCAGTCGATCTTCGTTCATTTAGACGGCGATCTCGATCATGATATAGCAAATTGTCGTTAGATCGGTCGGTTGCCTGCTTACTCAAACATGTTCGCTGACGCTGCTGAACGTCAACATTTCCATTTTGGTGTTTGTCTTTATCAATATCTGCAAGTGTGTCGGAATCTTTGTTCTTAAATTCCCAGTTGTCATTTCGAGGCAAAAGTCTTCCACTTCCAATTCGCCTTTCCTGAACATTAATACTTGATCCCAGCTTTCCGGGCAAAAGGGTTGGCGACAATGCTATTTGTGATTGTTCATTATCTTGTTTTACATTACGTTCCCACTCAGTAGCTGACTCAATGCATTTGCGCATTGGCGAGCTCAACAAATTATTAGTGGCGCAAGTCTGACTGTTTTGATCAGCATTGGTTTGAAATGAAATATAAGCGTTGTCTTTTGCATTTGGAAGACCTGCATCATCATTTGCAGAGATCGCCTTTTCATTATGGGTTTCAGTAGGGTCAATAATTCCACCTAATGGTGCCTCAAAGCGTCGCTTTGCAAATGCTGGCATTAAATGCGATGATGAAATGCTTCGATGATCTATGTTAGGTGACCTATATGGAGCATTACACAGATTACCAGGTGTTGAGGCTGAACTCGTCTGTACCTCTTCGCCGATTTGTTCACCTGTAGTAAACCGTTGATAATAATTGTGAGCTCGTTCTCGATTTCTTAACGCTCGCCTAGAACTTAATAGGCTGTTAGAACTGGAAAGAGGTCCATTATCCCTTTCAGGGGATAAGCCACTTTTATTTCCGTAACTGCCGCTGTTGTTGGTGATGCATAAACTTAAAGAAAGTCCATTTATTTTCCAAAAATTTAACTTTTGCAACTCAATTCGGTCTGCACAACTTGGACGTTGACGTGACGTATCTTCGAATCGTAGCGCCAGTAAGTCCGTGCGTGAGTACCTAAGGATTGAAGCATGTAAAGAATATTTTAAAATAATTTTTTTGTTTTCTAAATTTTCAAGCAGGGATGCTATTATATTGAGAAAAGATACATCAACTGTTTTATTTGTATAAACAATATAAAACAAATACAAACTGCCTTTATCTTTTTTTACAAATGATAAAATTGATCATACCTTGCGTTTTGTTCACTCATGTTCATGTTGAATGTTTTTGCTTTGTTATCCTCGCTTTAATTGCTAGGCATTTAAGAAACAAACTGAGATCAATGTAAATTCAAATATTCATATGTTTGTGCAAATTGGAATACACGCAGTTGTTAAATTTCTCTAACAACGTTTATATATGCATATGTATTAAAATACACATTTATTAGCGTTATTCTTGTGTGTTGTAAAAATTAGATTTATTAACTTGTATACTAACCAATTCGGCTGTTCAGCTTAAGAGGTTAAAATTTTGTAACAGGTACACATATGTGTTTTTCAAAGCGGACTTTCTTTGCTTTTGTGCCACTTCAATGTACCAACATACGTAAATACTTATGTATATATGTACGTATTATGGTATGTGTGCAGCAAAAATAACACAAAGTGTACTGCTTATTCAAATTCTTAAACACTCTTCCTAATTTCCAAAGTTTTTGGATCTCAAAACATATAATAAGTAATTAAAATAATAATTTTATATCGACGAAATATTTATTTAATGAACTCTAACTTTAATAAGACATATGCCTCAAATTGATCTAGATCAGTTGAACTTGTTAACGCACCAGATATGCAATGTTTAATATATCGATATAAATATATCGATAATATTAAGTCGACCATCAACCTTTGTGCTGCAATACGTTTCTAATCAAAACCATCTCTAAACGTCACTTCGATAAGTATTTTATTGTGACCCACGGCTGGTCGTACTGATTTTAGTAGCAGTGCTGCATACCCTCTAAACAATAGAAAGCCAAACTTAATTTTAACATTAAAAAATGCTAAAATACTTTAAGATATGTTAACAGTATCATAAATAATTTTTCTGAAATTAATTCAAAATACATTGAAAATATTAATTCAGTTTAATCTGTACACATTTTTCGATTCTTTTTTCTCGCAAATTATAGCTAGTATTTTTGTGGAATAATTCTTATTTTTGAAAAGAAAGTAACATGCTACAAAATCTTTACGGAGCTTAAATATTTTAATGCGTTTAATTTTTTGCGCTTTCGTTTGTAGCATAACAACGCGTTCGAATGTCATCGACATTAGCATGTCTCTAGCATTTTAAGCCATGAGCTAAGGGTCTGGATTTTATTGCCTACTAGAAACGCATTAATAATTGCATCCTATATAAGCAAATAATTTGAAAATTTGATTCACGCCAAATAAATAAGCATCTATAGTTTTGTTATTTTCATGGATGTTTTACAGTTATTTAGTGCTGTTTCGATAATTCAATTGATGTTTTGCAGCCATTTAGCGCTGGATGGAATAAATGAAAGTTATTAAAAAAGGTCTGTAACACAGTAATATTCCTAGTAAAGTAAAAAGAAAAAATTTTAGCATATATAAATACTTATGTCGGTAGTAGTTACGTCATGACGTACTAAGTAAGAACCACTTCCATAAAAAATGTAAATCACCAAACCATCAAAACCCAAGAAAAATAATTTACACTAGTCAGCATGTGCATGTTGACGAGTGAATTTTTTTAATCCATACGTTTGGATACACAATTTTGATGTAAAAAATGAAAGTTATTAAAAAAAGAGTAGGTCGGTAGCACAGTAATAATCCTAGTAAAGTAAAAAGAAAAAATTTTAGCATATTTGTATGTATACCATATATATATATATCGTATATGAATACTTATGTAGGTAGTAGTTACGTCATGACGTACTAAGTAAGAACCACTTCCATAAAAAATTTAAATCACCAAACCTTCTAAACCGAAGGAAAATAATTTACTCTAGTCAGCATAGGCATGTTGACGAGTGCATTTTTTGTAATCCATACGTTTGGATACACAATTTTTTCTTTCTAACGAATAATAATGTTTATTAATACTAAATATAATTTTACATTTGTAAGTGTGCAAAGTTTAAAAAGTCAAACAAAGGAACTTTTCTTTAAATGCAAGTGTTAATAAATGGCGTTACTAAACTATCTTGGGCATACGAGCAGTACGGAAAAATAAAAAGCGTTCAAGCAAACTCACAAGGCAGAACGTTTGAAAGAAAAGAGCGATGCTGGCGATGATGTTTTTATAATTCCTCACACAGTAATTTACCATCTGTTTAAAAAACTTTTTTATTCTAGATAAGTCAGTTTATTAAACCGCCAAATTCAAAGCTGAAATAAAAGTTTTGTTTGACAATTTTCAAAAAACGTAAGTTTGTATGTTATGTCAACTTTTATTTAGTCAACGCTGTTTCCATAAGTTCTTGTTGTTGTATCAAAGCAATGTAGCTTGGGCTCGGTTGTCGGCGATGTCGTTGACGAAGTGAATTTACGTGAGATTTTAAAAAAACTGGAAATGAGACTCGTTGCTGAATATGTAAGCTAGGTTGAGTAGAAAAAAATGAATCGTTTTCAAGCTTAGATCCGTTCCTTTTTAAGCACTGTCGATGTTTTGGTTGAGTTAAGCACTTTCGCCCAGACAATCCTTTTATTTCGTCTGCATCCTGCAACAATTTTTTTAATATAAATTATAACCTTAAAGAAAAATTTAAAATATTTATAATTTTAAGCCCCTAAACCTCAGAGGCTTTACGACGGCCCGAAGTACGGATAGACAGAGAAAAACGTAAATATAAATATTAATGTTCAGACTAACCTCACTATTTTTTTTCTTATACTTCTGAAATTCTTCTTCTTCAGCAGTCTTCCAAACCATTTTTTCTTTTTCGTTGTTGTAAATCTTTAAATTTGAGCGGGTGATATTTATGCCATATGAGCAAATATTGGATTTTAAATCGTATTGGTCTTCGGTATCTGTTGTTAGGCCGTCGACATCAACATCATCGTTTGCGCTCCCAGAAAGAGAATGGCTTGCACTGAAAGATGTTATATCAGCTGTTGAGTGGGGGCATGTATCATCTTCTGTCGTTTCAATATCAACTACTTCGTCATCATCGTCTTCGTTTCGACAATTACTTGGGCTAATATATGAGTCTGGTAATGTAGACTTTTCCGCGGGGTCAGTAGCTGTCAAACTTGATGATAATTGGTTAAAACCATTAACTAGTGTTGAGTCTGACTGCTCACTTTCTGGACAGTGTTGTGGAATTGAGTCTAACAACGGAGTAAATGCGCTTGTAGATGAGTTAAATATTGCTCCAGATGTGGCTAATCTGTGTGTTGCCGCTGTCGCAATGCTGTTTTGGGTAAATACAGTAGTTGTTCTAGTTGGATGCATGGGTGGACTTATGTAAACATTGCTATTTGAATCATTCGACCGTGTTGCATATAATGATGCTGACACAATTGATGCTGCCGATGCGACTACAGGCTTAAACGCCGATGAACAGAGTATCGATGGTATATTAAAATCCGAGTGATTAGTGCCAGACGTATCGGGTATCTTTCGACTTTTTAAAATTCCACATATAGATGTGTTTGACTCACTTTTAATTATATTAAATGGCTGATGCTCCATCAGACGAATTGCATTTCCCGATGCCGATGACACATTAATTTCTGGTCTGACCCAGGGTATTGGACAGGATTCAAACCCGTTCATCGATTCGCTTTCACTGTTTTTTCTTGTCGGCTGATTATTATTTTGTTGCTGTTGCTGTTGCCACATAGTATAGTCCACAACAAAATTTCTTGAAAGCGGCATAATTGACAAATCATGTTCGTTACGCAGTGATTGAAGTGGCGATAATACCGAGGATCGTTGTAAGTTAAAGGGTACGCCAACGGTAGCAGATACTGCCGTGACTCCCACTACAGCAGTGCCGGCGACTGTGTTGTAATTGTATGACTGATCTATTGATCTTTTCAAGCATGCAGACGAGTCCTCACACAGTGATAGTGTTTTAATATCGGTGCTCTCATGATTGACTGGTGAAATGCACGCGTTTTTGACCAAAGCATTTGTACTGTGTAATGATGTCGATGTTCCGGAAACACTATTACGGTTTCGATTGCTACTGTTGTTGTGGCTATTGTAGCCAACTAGACGCTTTCTGGTGCCGCCATTAAACATTGCCTTGACATCTTCCCACGCATGAATAATTTTCTCGTCTTGCCCGTTACTACTTAATGTCATATGCCGACGCCACGAATTAAAATTAGCCGCATCAGGCTGAATATATCTGTCGTTTGTCGTGATACGATGGGAATGAAATATAAATTTATTTGGAGAGAAAAACATTCCACAATAGGTACACTTGATGCATTTAGCACGTGACGAATTGTAACGGGAAGGTAAAAATGATCCGCGGCAACCCCATGCGCATTTGTGCTGTACATTAAATGCGAAATCGTCTGGCAATCTGGGTGGCGTATTATCTCCCAAAAAACTTTTGCACAGCCGCTCAGCTTCCCTGCGTGTTATCATTCCACATCGTCGCGAGCTTACTGGCATTGCTCCAGCTCTTCTTAAGATTTCCAGCTGAACTGGTGTGCATTGTACACAGGTGATTCCAAGAGCCACACGGCGATTGTGTATCTCGTTATAGCTAAACTGTTTAAGAAGCGTATTTGAGATTTGAGCCAAGCAAAGTCGTTCTTGCCCTTCGATAAACAACGATACGATTGGAATGCCATATAATAATACGGAGCTAACCTAGGAAAATTATAATATTAATAAAATTATTGTTTAAAATAAATAATTAACTTTTTTTATATATCGTATTACAGCATGACTATGACCCACTTGATTTCTTTTTCAATTTTGTTCGATAATGGCAAAAAAAAATATTTTTATTGTCCTTTGCCAGTTGGTTGGAAGTGTGTGTTTTTTGTTTATCAAATAAAGTTCCAAATCACGTAAAATACAATATCTCAAGGGAAACATTTGTATTCTTTCGATTTTGTTTTTGTGTGTTAGTTAGAAAACACACCCTTAATGCTTATCTATTTACTTGTTTTTAGTTTAACCATGCAGTAGTGTAAGCAATTTTCTATCTATACTTGCTTTCAGGCACAAAACAACTTAAGCTTAAGGATGAACCGTACAATTCTGTGCGTAATTAGATTTATTCAATATAAAATAAAAAACTCGAAAAAGTGTTTCTTAAGTAATAATGTACTAAATTAATTTAAAATATAGGTTTTTTTATTTAATAATTTTTATGCACCGATATCCCTAAAGTCTTTTTAGCCTTTTTAAATCTTCCAAGCAGCGCCCACGCCAGCAAAACCCATAATTTTAAAGTAGACGCTCGTTGTAATTATCAAGATCACGAACATTAAGCATATAACGCAAGGCAAATTTTTAAGTAGGGCTAGTACGTGTGGTGAACGAAAGCAGGGAGCGGCAAAGCGTGTTTGGCTTCTTAGCTTTAAAGTGAATGGAAGATTTATTAGTAAAGTCACTATGGCAACAAAGTAAATTATTGATACTGTGCCAGTAAAGACCCCTGAGAGCATTGTGAACCCAATCTTCAACACACTTAACTCAGATTATACCTTTAGTTTATTTTAAGCCAAGTAAAAAAATTGTCAAAATTAGAGCTAAATTGCAGTTTTTGAATCATCACCATATCATTCACACTTGTACGATATTTATTAAAGACTGAATATCGGTGTAAAGTAACTTCTTTGTGGAGAATCTTCTCTTTATTTCAAAAAAGATTAATCGTAAAATGTGTTGATAAGCGCATAACTCAATAACGCCTGGACCAATCTGGCCCCGTCACCACGTCATTTTTTCAACTGATACACAAAACAAATTCGTATATCATATTTTTGTGCAGTGTTTAGTTACCTACGATAACTAATTATTGCATGTGATTTATTTTTGATATGCCTCCTATAAAACGAAGCAATTTAGGTAGAAGAACCCGAAATGCTACAAACCAAGCTAATTACCGATCAAAACAAGAACGTGACGACCGAATGAAGAGTTAAAATAAAGTAATTTTTGATTCAAAGAGTAACTGTTATAGGAAATTAATAGGTTATGACTTACAGAGTGGAAAGCCTTTCTGAAATCAGTTTTCATCAAAACCAACTTTCAACCTGAGCCTCTCACACTTGGTGTAAAGTTAACTTATAAAATTTAACTGCAATATATATGGTTTATTAACCGCTTGTAGAAAGAATGAGATGAGTAACACTTACTTTAACTATGTATATGTATGTATATATAGTGTACAAGCAATTTTGCTCTTTTTTAGATGGCTTAACTGTGACGGAATTATACATTTAGCTCTTTATCATAGTAGAAATTAAGTAGTAAAACATCCTTCGCTATCAGATTACAGAACAGTGTAAGAAGTATCTTTCTAAAAAATGCTCAACTATTTAATCAGAAATACTAAAAATAATTCTGTCTATAATCTGTAAAGATTTCTCGCTGTTAGTAGTGCCACTCTCGCTGTTCGTAGTGCCACTCCTACATCCTTTATTGAAAATTATACTTTTGTCATCTGTCGACACGTTCGTGTTCTACGTAACGGCACGCTAATCGGATCGGACAAAAGTGGGTTAGGCTTCGTTCGTTTCAAGCCTAAACAAGCGAGTGCTTGATTTCCTTTGGCCACTTGTATGAATTGTTTATGTACGATGTATATATATATAAAAATATTTAAAGAAGGTATCGAACATAGGTATGTTACGCGTTAATAAAATAATAGAATCCTGCTTAAACTTTAATCTACGATGCGTTAGGTTAGTGCTTTAACATAGGTTTTTAAGTACTGAAGATAGGCTGTATCCGACTAAACCGCTTTTACTTCTTAGTTGTAATATTTGTTGAGATATAAGCTTTGTTATTTTTTTTAGTAGTAGTAACGCACATGATTGGATTTTTGCGACACAGATATTTGGGTGTTTTCCATTTCATCAGTTTAAGTAGATCCAAGCAGATCCTCGGGTAGAGTCAGGAAACAATATTTTTGGCTTTTTCTATAAAAAAGATATTGAATTCATCAATGATGTTAAAATTAGTTGATAAGATATTTAATATTAAATAGTAAGGTTCAACTTAATTTTAAAAAATTAGTTGGTAAGTTAACCGACTGCAAAATATCTCGATATACTTAATAAAAAAGGGTATCGCTAATGTCTTAATTAGTTAGTTACTAAATTGGTATTTCTGGTTTCTTTCAAACCAAATGCTAACCAATAAGTTCATTTTTCTATTTTTTTAATCCTTGTAAGAGTATATGAATTTGTGTAATTTTCATCATGGTGTTCGTATGTTTGTCTGTCTGTATTATACCTGAAAGAAACACTTAAAACCTTTTTAAATAGGTTGTTACATGTCCGTATCCAACAATGTTTTAATGTTTGGGTGATATGCCCACTGAAAGACGGAGATGTGAAAAACTTGAAAGCCGATTCACTTTAAGTGAGGTGCCTATGCGCGTTTTAAGATAGGTGGGGTGGGACTATCTATATTGCCACCAAAATTGTTGTCACTAACTTAAAAACTGTAAAAGATAAAAAGATGTTCAACTTTAAAAGGCGAGTGATATAGAAAGGCCTAGCACTGCAAACGTTCATGCATATACAAACATTGCTAGATTGTCTGACGTGGGCGTGGACGACGAATTTGCAAAGTTTTAAGACATAATTTTTAGGGTGGTTAAGAAACACGCCGGACAAAGATGACAAGATATAAAATTAAAAAAGAAAGATATTTCACTCATAATGTGTATAATTGCATAAAAAAGCGAAAAACAATTTAAAAACCCACACAATGTATGTTTAGATACAAATATTAATCTTGGTGCCAATTTTTTCAATGTGATAAAATTTGCCCCTTATGCGAAAACACCCACATTCAATTATATTATGCGTGTGAATGGCATAATTGAAAAGAAGATTGTCCCTGGAGACAATTCGTTAAAGATAATAAGGTTACAAAATGTTTCAAAGCAGATTTGTTAGGCCTAATGCCACTGGTTTCCATACCTTTGCTACACAATGCAACCGAAAAGCGAAACAAATGATTACGAGACTTCTTAACTTACAAGGGGCGGAATCCACCAGAGGGTTGATCGAATTACAAACCAGTGAGGTAAATAATGACAAAATTATGTTACTATTTAGAAAAACAGCAGATTGGTAACAATCTGCCAGATGTACTAAGTTAGTCAGTAAAAAAAAATCAGGGATGTTTGCCTAGTATCAGCAAATTTAAAACGGGGTTGTTTCTGCTAATGAAACTAGTGCAGTAATAAACAAATAGCACATCAAACTACCGACAACGCAAACTTTTATTTTTTATTTATTTTAACATAAACTAAAATAATTTTAAAACAAATTACAGTTTTGTTTATTACTGTACTTTTAATAGTCAAAAGCAACCCATTGTAAAGATAACTGTAAGCTTTCTAATAATTTTCTTAATTCTAAGATTTCCGATTGACAAATAAAAGTCTTACAAAGTAACTATAATTTAAAAAAAGGAAAAACAATTCCACTGCAGAATTTAAGTTTTTTTTTTGCGTATAAAAGTACAAACAATGACGGTGTTCGTAAAGTTTAGCGATCAGGGTAACTCCATAAAATTCCCTACTTATATTTATTTAGATGAAATTCAATTGGGACCTACTTTACTTGTGCAGTTGAAGCATGCATATCCTGTCATATCTATGTAAAACCATGCAGTAATGTTTTTGATTTTTGAATTTGTTTTAAATAATGTGTAAGTGTTAACATTTGGACAAACTAACGCAAGAGACTTACGCTGTGAATGCAATAACCTTAAATTAATTTAAGTGCTTTGTTTATACAAGGCTTTCTGTAAGTATGTGTACTTCTGTTTAGTTTCAGGTCTCATATTTCTATTAAAAAATAAGGTAAGCATCGCTCAAACATGTACACTTCAATATAAAAACACTTACACATCTACATATATAGACTCGAATACACCGTGGGCTATTGAAATTGAAAACGATTACAGTAGGACAATGCAATCCCAAGGGTGGTTAAATTTTGAAAGCATATGTCCTTTGAGTAATGTGGGGTACGGAGGCAGATAAAGACTAAAATACCCACTGATGAGTTGGCAATAATTCGGTTGAGTGGTTACTGTCAACAGGCAAATAATAGTAGGTGTTTCATTTGAGGGCGGGTAAACATTATTGCACTGATGCCATTGATGGTCTTTTGTTTACACGTACAACATCATGCATACTTAATTGGGTTAAATTGCTAAGCGATTAACATTTACAAATGAAAAGCGCGTATAATTGAGTTTACTTTGTCTAATTACAAGTGGTTTTCACTTACGGTAAGTGCAGGTAACGTAGCCATAGAAAAGCCAAATTATATAACTAAGTTCATGTACACATACATCGTTAAGCTAATTTAGTTATGATGGTTTATTTTACTGTACTTTAATGAACACTGCACTCATGCAATCCATAATTGGCGGTTCATAATTTTTGTACTTTACCACTGAAAGTGAAGAGTACAAAGAGTATATTGGTTAAGTGCATTGTCCGTGATGCTTTAGTAAAAAAATGAATTTCTTGGAAACTCTTGAAGACGTTGGTTGAAATATAAAAGAAAAAAATTTAGATTTTTCTAATGCTGCATATCGATAAAACACATATATTTTAAACGTATTGGATGATTAGATTTCCGAAATCTGTATATGTATAATATTTATATAAACATATATGTAATTGGCATTTACAGACGCCGCTCTGTATGATCGTCTTTTCAATGCATGCGTCCGACTCGGCTGTTGATGCTAATATACTAATTGGTTTAAGAGTTCCTTTTTACATACTTTTGGTCTTGTAAAAAGTCACAAAATAAAAAAACTCAATAAATGAAAAAAGGTAGTCCCCGATTTATGGTCACCTCTTGCACAGAAACTCAGTATTACTTGTTTTTAAATACGTCAATGTTGATATTGCAGACTAAATGCATATTTTATTAAAAACATTCAATTGAATTTTGATGCTAGCTGATACTGACCGGTTTGCATTACATACATAATTTGGCACGGAGCCTACACAGTTATCATGTTGCGTTTGTTATCTAAAAACTTAATAATATTTTTTATTGCCCGGTATTATTATTTTGAATTTATTGTACTGTCTTAGAAAATATTTTAACAAATTTGCGAAGAAATCAGAAAATCTCGCGTCACGAAATTACTTTGAAGACTGAATGTGAAAGGTTTTTCAATTGACTTTCGTCCGACTTTTTTAGAGTCGCCATTTCAAACATTGCGATGAGACTGTCCAATAAATGAACAGCATAAAGTTACATCTACCAATAAGAGAAAACCACAGCAAAAATTCTTTGTATCCGGCAAGTTTGCACCAATTAGAGCGAGATTTTAAGCATGGGCGTGCTCAATATTCGATACGCATGCGCACTTTGTTAAGACATCCCTAAAGCATCACACATTAAATTTCAATACTCACTCCATTATTGACGCTTATCAACCCATAATTTACCAATATCGCGTGTTGTATATTTTGAATTCAACAAACTGTGAATATTGCGTTTAATTAAGTTAGCGTTTCAAGCAAATTTGTGGCACGAAAATTAAATGATTCTATTAGACAAGAGATTTAAAAGTACATATATTGAAGAAAAAGAGTCATGTATGTAAGAGTTTTTTATTTATTTATTGTTGTTAAGTGTTTCAATTCTAGTAAATGTATCCAATATTGGTAAATTTTAATGTGTCCCGAAAAAATATGTGGAAGGTTTATGAAGATTATACTATGGCGTAAGCCGCATAATTTGCGATTCCACACAAGTTAATACCCTTGCGTATTCTCATAAAACCCGATTCACCCCACAGCTCTCCCCACCAATTTTTAAGAATCCAAAAGTCTTTGTCAAATCCAATCAAAAGCATAGCATGATTTACAGAAGCTGAATTGCAGGAAGCATCGTCATAAATTCCGGCACTACGAAAGTTAAAAAAAATTATAAATTTGTATTCCAGAAACTTACTTTCATCTCCTACAACTAAACTCCTCCACGTTTTTATTGCTAATTATTCCCTACGTTTTAGTAAATAATTAGCCTCTAGGCTGTCAGCTTCATCGTAATGATGGTACTGGGGAAAATTGCAATTTTTTACTAGCAATATGTTTTAAATGTTTATTGATACATGTTTATTTATCGTTGTAAAATAAAATTGTTACCTTTAAAATAAGTTTGGAAAACTAAACAACAAGACTTAACTTATTTTTCATTAATGTAAATACGACCATTATTTTGGTTACCTGTATAATTGGAATGTTTTTGGAGTTGCATTAATAGAAACTGCTACTGGACCGATGTGTACCACAGCTGCTTGCATTGCATTTTCATCTTTGACTGGTAAAATTGCCCAGGTGGTTACATTGACAACAGCTAGTTCCTTAACAAATTGGCATGCTCCCTTCTGATACCAAAAATAACAATTGTTAACAATTAAAATCATAATTCTATGAGAAATAAGTATTAAATGGATGCCATTTTTTTACCTTAGACGCGTATTTGTAATCATGGGATCTCATTAGACCACCGGTAGCTTGTAGATATCTTAGCGTATTTCGCAACGAGCCGCCTGTACAACCATGATTGCCATAAGGTACACTACAATCGACAATTTGTTGTTGACTCAGTGCCATTACTTTGCCAGTACGCTTAAAAATTTGTCCTTCTATACTTTGAGCTATACTGAAGGCATAACAAGATCCGCAGCTTTGTTGATTATACGATGGGGTATTAAAGCCTTTTTTACGCCAGTCAAAACTCTCAGGAACATTATTAATCAGCGATGATCCCACAATATCGGAAAAAATATCTAAAGTTGTATTTGGTGGGCTTTTCAGTAAACGTAAAAAGCTTTTTAGGTATGATTCGGTATTCTGGAATAATTGATAGTTGTAATATAAGTTTAAGCGTTAAGCAAATTTATCTACGTAGACATAGCGTACAACAACCATTTTAAACAAGTAAACACGTTGTTGGGAAAGATATGTGTATAATCAATTTTGAAATTGAGGTATATCAACTTGTTACCGTTCTCTCCGGCAACATTAGGTGTATTACCGACATATTGGCACCTTGTTTGACGCAAATATAGACCATTATAATTGCAATGTATCCTGTCCATTATTCTTTATTTCGGGTATCATAGTTAAACAAGTGAGAAGGTTCTAGACAAGTTAAATAAAATGTACTTTATTGGATCGGACATATTTCCTGATACCTGTTACATATTTTTGCACAAATCGTTATAGCCCTTTTTATCCATTTAATGGGTTTAGGTTAATAAAAACTTACCATATCAGCCATTGTGTTTGTAGATAGTTTAAAGGTACTCTTTCCAGTTTTGTAAAGTTTATTGTGATCACTTACAAGTTTTGAGTTTTCTTTATAGGCTTTATAGCAGCGAATTTCATCATGCCAGCGAATATAAGTTTTGTTGTTAACTTTCTAAAAAAAAAAATGTTTAAATAAGCAAAATAAATTTTAATAAATGCCTTTGAAACGTGACACCTTGAAATTTACAAACTCTTCATTATTTCAATATTTGGCTTTTTAGATACGTGACACCTTAAAATTTTCAAACTCTTCATTATTTATCCGGCTTGATCCGATTTGCTGGCTTTTAATTAAAACATCAATTGTAAAAAAAAAAAAATATTAAACTGGTCTGCATCGTTGCTGCTTAAGTACTAAATTTTAAAACACGTTTGTAGTCAAAGCTTTAATTTATTTTGTATAAAAAAAAGAACATTCAGCACATTTATGTACCTCTCGATTGGGTAATTTTTATGCTTTGACAAGCAATTAGCATTTTTTCGAATAAAATATTTTTTTACTTGCCGGATCTTTAGAACACAGTAAAGTAAGACAATTTCCTTTGAAGCCCAAGAAAAACATTTTCATGTAAATATTAATTTTTACTTCAGGATATATAACGGGGCTTAAGTCAAAAAAGATGACTAGTAGATACCCTGAACACAAGAATTAACGCGTGAAATCAGTGTGTAAGTGCATAAATAAAATCAACCTTTAATTCCCCTATGTTTCTTTTCCGATTTCTGTGAAGTCTTTGTAATATAAGCAAACTTAACGCCTTTAAAAAACTTTTATTTTAAAATATAATCTCTAAGCTCTTGTATACAGACAGATTGAGAGTATAAAAAAGTGACATAAAAGGCTCTAAATTAGTCTGATAAGGTGTAACTATTGCATTAGGAACATATACTTTATCCAAGTAATTTACGGATATAATATATAAAAAATATAATATATAAAAATATAAAATTGTTTTAATATGACTTGCTAAGTTGCTATTGGGAAAAAAATAATTTTCTGAAGTTTGTTTAAATAATTATTTGTGAAACGGAAAAATAAATGTTTGATATGTTAAAAAATGTATAATATTAAAATCCGCAAGCGTCATCATGCTTACTCTGACTACTGTTTTTTGGTTTTTTGGTCTTTATTATGTGCTGCTTTGAAAATGTATAACTGTTATTGGCTTTTTTAAGAAGTGGTCTGCCTTTTATGTTATGACATCACAACGGTAAGCAAACGGAATCCAGCCGATAGATTTGCAAGTCCCACATATAATGACAGACAAATAGACACGGTCAAATCGACTTGGCTATTGATGATAAGCAATAAGATATATTTATTTTAGGAGCGCAAATATGATAGCTTCCATGTGGCATATAAATTTGCACAAATCCCATATACCCTTTTTAGCCATATCATGGTTTCAGGGTTTTCAAAATGCTTAGTGTCGATCACACTACACACACTACACGCAATTTAATATCGGAAATAACCAAACTGTAAGCAGTTTTTGACCTAAAGTTTTCAAATTTGGTGGAAAGGTAGCTGATAACATCCATCAACGCCCCAATGTTGTGTGTACCACTTCCTTTGCCACTTGCCTGTGAAAATCAAAAAGCGCCATATCTTTCATAGTGTTTGAGTTAAGTTCACCAAACGGTAGAAGCCAGTGCCAACAAAGATGTTTATGGAACTGTTCTAAGACGCCTCGACCGCCCAAGCCACCACCCTCTCGCTATCTAATCAAGCAGACTTAAAACTGTCCGTATTTTTGTTACCAGACTATTTCAAAGTCTGTTGCGTCTGACTGCAACGTTTTTCTGTTTGTATTAATATATATCACAAGCACTTTAAGTTAAATTACATATCCGTGTGTATATTAAAAAGGCCCTATGGTTTATGTGCAATTGTATGTTACAGGCAGTCAGAAGCATTACAGAGATTTTTTGTCTCGATAAAGTATGCATGGCAACTAAATCCCAATAAAACGATATTAGACTTTCGGGGTAGTTTAATTGTTTGGGTGTGTACACTTTGAATGGCATTGAATGTTAATGGTCTGTGGTAATAAGTATCATTAATTGCTTATTAAACATAAATTTGGTCGTCTGTTAAGTATTAACTTTATAAACAGCATCATCCCGAATTTTTGCAACATTTTAAAACGCAGAAATTTAGAAGACTTACAAAAAAGAAAAAATGAAACAAACTACAGACACAAGAAGTATATAAGTAAATTATGCAGATATATATTATTATACAAATCTTTAAGTTTTTTTACCCTGAACCCATGAAATGAGTAAAACAGAAATGAGTGGCTTAATTATACTCACAAAAGAAGCGTGTAATATACTCAGCTTGTAATAGGACATTAATACCATCGGAAAAAAATAAAATTACACAGCCTTTCTCTAGGTTTTGCTTATTCATATAATTACATTAATTAATTGAGCTTGAATGAAGTAGAGTATTTTAATGTGTTAAGATATATAAATATGAAAAATGGTGATAGAAATTGTGGTAGTATACCTTCTAAAAAGTGCTTTAGAATTGATGAAACATTGTCATTAGGACAACCAATATTAAAATAATTTTTTATTTAAAAAATTTTTTTTCTAAAGAATTTTGGTTGCAAAAAGTATGGTTGTTAAATGAATAGTATTAAAACTTCTTACTATTATAAATGACATCAATTTGACGCAAAAGAACTAATTAAATTAAATATTTTTCAGAGCTTTTCTATTATTTTAATGTTTGCGGATGCATATTCTGGAATAATTTTCATGCAAACATGCATATTGTTTTTAATTTTTCTTTAGTGTCATTTGAATCCTCTGTAAATATGTTAGATTCGATATCTATCGTATTACAAAATAATTTGATATCTATCGAATAATAAAATAATACAATATCTATCGTGTAACAAAATAAAGTAAGAAAGCTATCTTTCTCACTATAATGTATACACATTCAAGCTTGCATATGCTTATATAAGAGCCAATATGATGTGAATTTTCACCCCCAACTGACAAGGAATATTTTATATTTAAAATTAAACTTTTGTGCGATACATTGATACTGCTTAATTTTGTGAGCGACGAGTTTTTTCGATGCGCACTCACACTGAGCACGCTGGTACCTCAAATCACTAACCATTAAATGTTCTAGATACAACAGTGCTGTTAATGTTATAGAATATTTTAAATTCTTAACGGTTAGTGCTCAAACACATAATGTACATCGGCTTAGTTTTAGATACTTATTATTATTATTATATAACATATCAATAGGCTTAAGCAGATGGTACAAAACAAATGGAATAGTAATTTATAAAACAGGTTATGTATATCATAGGTAAATATTTATATAAATATTCAGGAGTGCACAAGAAAGCGCAATGGTGCTTCAATCAAATTATTATGTGATTCTGAAAAGTACGCGCACTGATTTTAAGCGAAATGATCCAGTGTTTCGCTACTGCCAACCAGTCCGACACATTTTATATACATGCTATAAAATGTCATAAATATAAATAATTAAATAAATTATTAACAAAATAAATATGAAAACCCAAATTTGCCATTGAATAATTTAAAAAATTGCTTAGTGAAACCTTTGCTTTTTATATTTGAGAAAGTGTCAGCCCACAGCAGCCAAGTTTAATAAGGTTGGTTGATGAACATACTAAAAAAAATCCTTATGTCACACGAAGTTAAGCTATACATAATTTTTTTGTTGTGTCTTTGCTGACTCCTTGGTTTTAAAAATAGAGGTCTCGCCTGAGTTAATTGTCTTTTAGTTAAGACGCAGCAAAGAACGCCATCTGTTGTAAAAAGTAGTAAAGTGTCTTTTACATTTGTGTTATGGCATCAAGCTTCTGTCAGCAAATATTTTTAGTACTAAGCAGCGACACGCTTGGGTCAAATATATTATATTTTTAACCAATATTATTTTTATTGCCAAATACATTGCATGTCTGTGAAAAACTTCGTCAAGTGTAGACACAGTTTAACCTAAATTTTAAATACATAGAAAAGGAAAAGGAAATTGATTTTATATAAAAAGACACCATATATGATTCGTAAAAAACATAAGATTTTAAATATACACACATACATAACATATATAGTGATGCTATAAATTCTATGAATGTATGTTCATACCAATGTATCGGCAACTCCAGTTCAGTGCAGTCAAAATACACATATTATATACATATTTTTAGTTTAACAACGATTTATTTTATCAATATACGAGATATTATAAATTAAAATATTTCTGTTTATATTTAGCTAATATAAAAATTTGATTACTTTTGTAAGTTTTCGAACTTTAATCTTGGTTGAGAATTCGATTTGTCTTTATATAGTGAAAACATGGGCAAATATCAATAATTTGGTATAAAAAAACTAAACATTTTAAGATTATCATGTTCCGCAGAAGTTTACTTTAAATATTTGTTTTATTATCTTATATAAAGTATTTTTGGCCTTCGTTCTTGGTGTGTCTACAATTTGTTAAATAGGTTCTATTTTGTTAGCGTTTTAAATTCCTGCGTTTTAAAATTTTAAAAAAATTCGTGGTGGTGCTGCCTATAAAGTTAATACTTAGCAGACGACCAAGGACATGTTCAATAACTAATTAATTATACTAATTACCAAATAACGAACTGCGGTGTTAACGCATGCTGTAAGTTTGAATATTGTTTGTAAATTATAAACTGAATATATTTAACAATTTAGGTTATATTTGTTTATATATATGCAAATTCTTTATTTTAAATTTTGATAAGATTAGGTTACTTTAAATTAAATAAATATATTAACAAACCCGCTGTCGAAATCCGTCACCTTTAAAATTCCTTTATCGATGTGTTTGGTAAAATCAGGTTGGCAGAAGCAACGATATAAAAAATTAACAGTAACACTGTGTTCTGCAGAGAGGGTATTAAGATTTATCTCAAAAATTCTTATCACATGTCAATTTAGTTCCACCTTATGGGCTGATGTGGAGCGCAAAGCGAAAAGCCAAGCGGGATCAGCTGTTACTTTTCACGTTGTGGTTCGTTCGAGTCGAAAATTAATGACACAAAAATGAAATGTGGAAAGTGAATCTGTCAACAACACTTGTTAGATTATAGTCCTTAGCAATAGGCGAACCAGAGGAACAATGAATTCTCCCAGGTCCAAAATCTAATGAATTTCGTTGATCTTGTGTGTGAATGAATGAAATATATTGGTTTTGTGAAATATTCATGGTATCCGACTGTTTGTATGAACACGCTTTTTCTGTTTCAGAATCTCGTCCTTTAAAAGCGACAATGGTTGTATCTTCAAGATTTTTTACATTGCCACCAAAGGAATGGCACGCACTCGAACGAAGGTTCCACGCATCACTGTCTACTAAGATAAGGAAATGAATGCACATACCATAGTTATGAAGATAGACTTACCAAATTGAGTTGGCATGCAAATTAGGTTGCATTGAAAATTTGTACCCTGTAACCGCCCGAGCCGCGGTACTATTAAAACCCGCGGAAAAATAAAAAAATCAAATCATGTTAAAACGCTGCTCTCACTTCAACCACATTAGTTCTGTCTTAGCGCTGGTTTTTATTTTTGTATCAGAGTGTTCTGTGGTCATTTGCGCCTGACTGCAGCGTCATTAAACCGGTACGCTTATCAAACAAGATTGCCCTATTTTTTTGGATTATCATCTTTTGTTTTCTAAAAATAAATGAATACTCGACTTATTTCTAAAAACAATAAGTAAAAGTTTAAAATTAATTAATTTTTATTAGCAACCAGCAATTTATAATATGGGCGGCACGTCCATAATTTTCACAGCTTTTTAACTTTAACATTTTAACTTTACGTAGTTGTGTTGAATTAGGTTGGCTGGATCGTACACTGTGCGTCGGCATTAAAAGTTCCAAAGTAACTTAAAAAGTATATATTCTCAGATAATTTTATAAGTTTCCTTTTGTTTGTGTCGCATTGAATTAACAACTTAAATTCCCATATCAAAGTTTAAAATTTTTTTTGCAAATATTTGATATGATAAGACGCATTATTTCAGCTTGACTTGTTGGCAATCCCAATATACCATGCGTGTATATAAAACATTAAATAAACGCGAATTGGTTCCAATACTAAAAAAAAAAACAACTTTAAATGTGTAATTTTTTTAATTAATATAAATTTTTGTATGACATTTGCAATATATACCATTCTAACATTAATTTTAGTTGTCATTATTAGGCAATGTCAGATAAGATGTGCAGTTAAATCTTATAAGTATACTATACGTGATCCCCAACTAAAAATAGCACCCCAACAAATAGAATATAAATCTGCTACGTCAAAAGAGTAAGGTCCTTGCAATTCGAATCTGCCAGTATGTCTGCCAATTATCAGAGCGAAATACCAGGAGCGAGTGCGTTTTGGCTGAAAATTCTGAAATTAGGGCTAGGGTGCAGAGTTAACAAAATGTACTTTGAGCAGCAGCTTTCTGATGCTGTTGGTGAAGCTCCCTTTTTTCTTTTCCAAGCCAATGGTTAATTGCCCAGTCAACTGGCAGCTTCCAGCTATGAATGAGGAAGAGAGAGAGAAAGAGAGTTGCGCTGGAGTTGAGAAAAAGGGGACTGTGAGCCCGGTGATGATGGCCATCCACCACAGTCGCGGCCAAATTCTCATTGTAATTGTCGTCATAGCCCATCGACATTTTTATTCACAGTCTAGGCTCATCGCATTGTTGTAAAAGTAATTGCTGTGTTGTGCATTATTACGTTAAAAAAAAAAAAACGGCGACATTAATAGAAGAAATCATTGTTTGCATTTATATATACATAAACTAAAAAACAATGTGTCTTATATGTCTAAACATATACGTATACAAATGCATGTGCCTTTAGAGATACATATTAAACCAAAATGCGCTCACTATGATCGCTATGATAGGGATAATATGAATTAGCAAATAAGCGAAGAATTGTCCAATCGCTACTTTTAACTTCATCAATAGAAAATTACGCCTTTCTTCTTTATTAACATTAACATTGTGTTTAAAGAACGGGAATTTGTGTGGCTCACCAACAAACACGCACGCGTGCACAGACACACCCCAGACAGGGGCAGGATCAGGACCATCTGCGGTGGTGGGCCGGCCAGTCGTCACTAAACACCTCCTTCGTGTTGAATGCTAAGCATTTTCCGCCCTCCACAAAACCTTAAAAAACTTGCATATGGAATGGGTATTCCTTTGATTGTTTTTGGGATTTTCATTATTTCATCTCAATGACTTTGAATTCATGAAAATTGCCGTAACATTTGTTGTACAATAATTTAATCTTTTTTGCTTTGTCCGATTCATTCGGATAAGCTAACGCGGAAGATTTATGTACATGTGTACATATGAATATCATGTTTTGTGCATGTTTAACGTGTATTATAACTATCAAGAACCGATTAATTGCTCTCCACACTTATCTATCCAACTATAACATAAAGCCTATTTAATTTTCTTTTTTCCAAAAACCGCAAACTTATCAAAGACAAAAATTTACAATTTTAAGTAAATTATTTAGGCTATTTGTTACTGTCTACCTGTTGACTTACTACACACCAACCAAAAAATAATTTATACCTTAAAAAAAATTTGTTTCATAGCCGTATTTGTACCCTGAACCCATGATATTGTACAATCGCGAATAATTGATTTTGAATGTAAACACTGGAGATATTATAAGATAAAGTGAATATACCACGCCTTTAACGCCCTTTTCAGACTCATGGACACATACATATACACGTTAGTCATGGCTGTACGATCATGTCGCCTACTTGAATCATAGGAACTATTTTGACACTTCAACTGATTGTTATCATTATGCAAAATGATTAAGTGGAAAACTGAAGGCGATAGCTATAGCTTATTAATGCGGCTGGAATGATGTGGCCTTGTTAAAGAATCTTATTGATCGTATCTTTTATTTCCAAGTGCGTTGCTGCATAAAAACAGATGTTTTTTATAAAGAGAATAACGCTTTGACAACTGCAGACTCTTATATAAATAACAGGTGAAAACTAGAAAGAAGACCCTAGTCAGAAAATGTTGTCTACGAGACAGTCACTCTTTAAATGGCAAGCTACGGCCTAGGTCCATTTCATATATGCATTAGATCAATCCAATTAAATCAAACTACATTTTGAAAAGAAAGCTTAAAAAACATTATAATTCACAATTCTATTAAAATTTAATAAACGCATTGTTCAATTGTTGAACAGAATTCAAGAATGTTTACTATACAGTACAAGTCTTTTCGCAGGCAATTAAAAGAACTCGTGTAATCCCCAATTCTATGATTACATAGGTACATGCTTCTTTGAATGTATTTAAGTGCATTAATTTCGTTAGACAGGTTTTTTGTAATTGCGAAAAGCTTAGAAACATGAACATGGTATTATACACACAGTCATCCATGTAATTAGAATGGTAGACCCGATATGTAAATAATTTAAACTTTATCTGTGAATTTTACCTTCCTTCGCAGAACTTTGTACACCCCGCTAGCAATCAACGACTGGCGAATATGCGTGATTAACACAATTGGTGCTTGTCTGCTCTGGCACTTGATAATTGGCAGCCAGGCGACCATCGATCGATAACAATAAAATTGTTAAAAGCGCAAAATGCCGCAAAGTGTGTAATTTGTCGAAACCGTGGACAAGCAACTCGGCAAGGCAATACAGCCGCCCAGGCAACCCAGGCAATAACCGGCAACATCTCTATTTGAATTCACCAACGGCGTGTTTAAGCAGTTTGTCAGCGACACGTGGCCGAACGAATGTTCTTTCTAGTTCGCTGGCAACAGCAGGCCGCTGGTTATGATGATATTTGAGTGGGTTGGGGAGCGTCAAGCGTCGATTGTCGACTGACTGTGTCAGTGACGTAAAGTCTCAGTAACGGCAGCATCATCAGAAGAGTAGAAAAGAACATATTTTATCAACCCCCTCACACAACAGTACTTCCAACGAGGTGCACTAAATAGAGATTTAAACACGCCCGTATAGCCTCAGAATGGCTCACTTTTCGTGCGGTTGTCATCGCGATGGCTAACGATAAAATTTAATGACACTAACTTTATTTATATTTACAAATTGGCTTCAATGCAATGCAATTTTTATCGATTTTATAACGGTGAACTGACGGTAACGTATGTCTCTTTAATTTCTCCTTAGAGAATTGCAGGTTAACCCTTCAACAGGACACCTACCGATTTTTGAGCGTGCGCTAAATATATACACATCCGTTTTGTGCACAGCTGGACATCGCATTTTTTTGCTTATTATCCCCACATTGTGGAAGTAAAAACAAAAAATAAAACAAATAAAATTTTGTGCAATCTCGATCATGAGTTTGTTACTTTTAAAAGATTGATTTTGCTTCTTAAAGTAGTTATTTTTTGGCAAAGATTTTAAACATATTTGTATAATGAATGGATTCAATAGTTCTAATGATTGTGATCAAAGCAATGTAATAAATAGACCCAATAGGGTAAATACAAAATTTTTGTTCATCAATCAAAAGCCAAGTCAATTTAGCTAGCACTTTTCGTCCGTTTGTTTGTTTATATAATAATAGAATAAATCTTAGACACTACAGAAGCATGTTTTAAGCTGCAAGGGCTTGAAGTTGAAAAATGTAAATGTGTTTTGGATACTTTAAACAAAAAAATGAAAACTGTACAATTTCCATACCAATTTGATAAGAAACACCAAGACTTTGAAGGTTAAAGTTTAGCAACCAGGTGCCACTAAGTTCAATAGGCAAATATTGTACACTATTCATCGGTTAAGTACTGGCAAATAGGTTTATTTTAAGTTATAAAAAAGTATGTTCTAAAATGATATATTCTTAATAAGCTGCGATGTAAAGCGTGTTGTATAAATAAAATGCCAACACGTGGCTTTTATTAAATTTCAGTACACAAATAAGTGTAAAATCAAGCTAGCGTTTAGCACAATTAATACAAGGGTGTTTTTTTCGTTGTCTAAAAGATTTGTGTGTATTCGGTTTATTTGTGTATAAACACGTACATATTAACACAAAAACTTTAATAATTCAAAAGTAAAATCATCAGTACAATAATACTCTTGAAGAAAGCAAAATGCAAAATACTGTAATACTCATTGAAAAGCATGTATAAACTGTTGACAAAAACCAATACGGTGTAGTTAGGTTTGATCAAACTCGAAAATAAAGTGTTGTTAAAAAAAACGAATAGAGACAACGTTATAAATCCTAGCAATAAATTAATAAATTATGGTAGCTTTTAGTAAGCAAATATTACGAATCACATTCGGCACGCTTCTTTGTTAATTTCCCGTGCACACGCACTCGTCCAACCCTCAAATACACTTCACAAGCACAAAACCAGTTAAGGACCTATACGAACCATCTGACAACAGTGTGTACCATTCATCTGTATAACTAACTTGCAGGACGTCTGGCCTCTATGATTGTGCGCAGTTATTTAAAATAATATTTCCGTATCCGGAAAGTAATACGCAACGCGTGCTGTTCGGAATACTAACACGTCTCGAACTAGAAGTCTTGAAATTGCTCGCTCTTTGCCAATATATGCTTCGTTCTATCAATACCTTGCAATACTCTCCTGGTTATAGTTAGAAAAAATTTAAAATTTGTGTACATAAGATACACTCACTTAGATATATAAAAAGCTGTTGCTGCCTTAGCCGCATATACCGCTATTAATAAACAATGAAAAAAATAAAAGCAACAGTAGTAAGCATTAGTTTTTTCTTAATAACCAAAGTCCAAACACAATACATCATTTCAGTTAATTGTTTGCATCAAGGGTAGGCTTGGCTCGGCTTAGCCTAAGGCACCCCTAAGTAGAGGCAAAGGCTGACAATATGAATGTGTCCCTACATCTGTCTTACAAACCCCGACAAAATGCATCACTCAAAATACTCGTATCTGTATCTGTATTTCTACATTCTATTAAGAACGCAGTGTAACTACTTTGACCTCTATTGTTATTAGCTATTGTACACTGTTCTACCTTTCCATCACCATCAATTTTTGCTGTCTGTCAGCGTCCGCTGCGGTTTTTTTGCCTTAGTCTTTGTTGTCTAAGCAAGGTTATGCGCTATTGATCTCCTCTCTTCTGCAAATTCAATCATCGTCCCGGGATATGGAGTTTTCAATACATATACTTTTTTAATAAGCCTTCGACACTGCCGTTGACTGCAACTGCGGCTGGGTCTGTGGCTTATGTTTCAGCATGGGCCAGAAGAGCGTGGTCTGCTTTCGAATCGGGGTCGGTATTCCGATATTTGGCTATGGCCAATGTTGCGCCTCTTACCTTTTGTTTGTCTCTGCCAAAGAACAAAAGAAGATATTAAAAATAGAGCACTATTGTATAGAAACTCTTGTCCATCGGCACCTCTGGATCATCAACGATTTGTTGACAGAAGTAATCAATAGGCCAGCCTTCTTATGCATGCCTATGCCCATACCCGTGCCGCAGCGAACGACAGCCGACGTTCGACTTATTTATGTCGGGCTCCCTACAATAAATAAAATAACAAGTGCAATACAGTAGTAAGCATGCGTAATATGCAATATGACTGTGTTCTATTAGAACCACTTTTGCATAAAATAAATTTTCAAAAGAAAAAGGGAACTAATCAATACATATTTATATTTATGGTGTCATCTAGTTAAAGAATATTTTAGTTGGAAATTAAATTTTGACCGTTATTAAATATATTTGGAATTACAGATTTTGTAAAGTTTAATAAAATGTATAAATTATATAAATAAAAATTGTTCACACATTCCAAAAAAATCTGATTCGTCACCATTACAATTTTTCATGAAGTTTTAACCCCACTCAAGGGCTGGCCAGGAATTTCGCTTTGAAGAAACCCTCAAGTCTTTTTTGCTGGTTTAATGCTGACAGTGTGGGTGTGCGACCGTTGATGCGTGTGACTTCAAAAATCCGAAAAACGTGTCGGGCCGCATGTTAAATTTGATGTTCTCTTGGCCCCAGTTGTAGATGCCGTCGATTTGGTTAGAGTGTGTGTTGCAAGAGATTTCGACTAAGGCTACCACAAGTTTGGGTTGGGGTCTGAATTAAGCGATGCGAATGCATTCACAAACGTTTGAGGGTGGAAATTTAAATTGAAAAGAGGCATAATATATAGCTTAATGTCTATTTTTTCGTAGCGTAGTATATTAAAATAAGTTTAAATTTAAGTGATATATTAATACAGATAGTATACATAATACATAATATACAGCTTAAAAGAATTTGACTACCAAGTTATCTCAAAAACCTACAAAATGTTGTATCTTTCATATTTTAAATTCGAAACGATTCCTAAACTTAAAAGTAATTTCTAAAAACCCTTTTTACAGTTGGCAAAAACTACGATCGTTTCTTCAATTGACTAAATTTTTTGATTATTTCTAGACGTATTTTCTTACATCTATATTTTAATTTAAATTTATATTAATTCACGCTTGAAAGTGAAAGTATTAGGAAGTGAACAAGTTATTTTTTGTGTTAAAGATTACTGTTATTTTTAGCAAATTTACAAGGGTAAGCGATATTACAAAACTCAAATATGTAAAAAATCAATCGATTCGTTATTAAATATACATAGATTATAATGTTTTATACAGTATACATAAATATACACATAAATTATAATTTTTATTGTTAACAATATTTATTTTGATACTGTATACACAGTTTCAGTACATATTGACACACAAAGTGTCGGTTTGGGACTTCTACTACAAGGCAATATATACACACAGGGTATACAAAGTACGATGTTAATAGAGTAGGTTTTTATAAGTAGTGGTACATAAAGAAACTTATATCAACCGAACAGTATACGATTTCGCAACATATTTTTTAATAGCATACAGACTTTTAGTTTTATTTGTGTGTTTGTAATTCTGTTTTCAATCGTTCTTTAAAAAAATTCTAGCAATTTTAATAATGTAAATGGTTCTGGGACCTGAAGTGATTCTGCGTCCTGTTATACCTAAAAACGCGTAGTATCGTTGTCCCTCTTGTGCCCTTTTTCAACTACTATAGCCGTTTCACTCAACGGCGAAAGTACTAAAGAAGTAGTCATCCTTTTCACACTGAGACTCACATTTACTCAAAATGGCCGCGCTAAAGCATTTGCTATTGCCACTGATATGCTACCCTGTTTGTGCAGGTTTGGTCTTTCGCTTGAGAGCTCATTATCGTTTCGCTTGGCTAACCAGTTAGTCGTACACTACTTCGTTCAGGTCACACTTACATCACCGCCGCAATTCTGATTACTTTGCATTTTGTAGCTAACAAATTGTTAGAGAAGTAACGTGCTCGCAATCCGTGGCGTTGCCGCCGGATCGCTGGCTGCCAACGGCAGATCAGCACCGATGTGTATATTTCAAACTTAAAAATAGTCGATTAAAGTAACGTTAACTTAAATGCAATCAAAATTGAATTTTAAATGCGCGTCATAAAAATACACAAAACGAATTGCCAACTACGTTCTCAGAATAAAGAATATTGCTAACGAAATCAAAAAAGCCCGCCGATAATAAACAAAATGTCTTCAATCTCAAAATGTAGTGTAAATAGGTGTAGTTAAAAATTAAAAATAGAAATACACAAATAAATATAAAAGTACAAAATCCAACTAAAAAACAACGAAAAAAACAGTTATACTAAACACTTACTAAACTGAGTGCTTTCTTTGAATTTAATAACAAAATTACAAACTAGCCAATCGAATAAGAGACCAAAGAAATTAATACGCAAACTCGACATACAATAATCAGAAAAAAATGATGCTTACAACAGAGCACATTATGCATGGACATCCCCACTCATCTGTGGGAGTGGGAATGGGCCAAAGTGCGTTATTTGGATGTTCGACAGCCGGACACAGTGGAATTAATCAGCTAGGTGGCGTTTATGTTAACGGCAGACCTCTTCCTGATTCCACCCGCCAAAAAATTGTTGAGCTGGCTCACTCCGGTGCACGTCCATGTGATATTTCTCGAATTCTTCAGGTTTCTAACGGCTGCGTTAGTAAAATTTTGGGCAGGTGAGATAACATATGGATACCATACTATTCTCAAATTTATACTCGCCTCAAGTTTAGAGACTATAAAGATTTGCTCTTTTATACCGTAGGCAGATCAACTTGGATTTAAATTATCAATACCTCTTTCGAATTTTGATATTCACATGCAATCGATATTAATAAATAATTGAAGCTTAAAAAAATGCAAACGTTTAAAAATCTATTGACAAGCTATTAAAAAATGTTATAATTTTCATAGAAATTGGCTTGCACGCAGTTTTTATATACTGTTTATTTAAGGATTATTACTTGTTTATTTTGTGTATTTAAAATAACTAACGATTTCTTTGTAAAGGCGGCAAAGATTTTGAAATCTTTAAATTTAATTTGGCGTTAATAAATAAATTGTTTTATATAATTAATAATTCTTAATAAATTGCAGAAAATAAAAATGCATGTGCGTAACTTTCCAATTTATATTATATTGAAAAAAAAATTGGCATAAAATTTAATTTACAGCACCTATTTTGGTTTTTTGCGTTCCGTGCAACGCCATCAAAACAAAAAAAACAAGTTAAAAATTATTCAGTCAAGAAAACTCAATTAAAATCTAAATTTATAGCATCATCGGTCACGTTTATGTAAATAAGTCTAAGAAAATGCCTGCATCACTACATGAGAGCTGAACTTTACCTTTCCTTTACCAAATTATGAAAATTTGACATAGGTTGTTGGTGCTGATTAAGAAATGAAATACTTTATGGAGGCGAAAACGATTTTTTCTATCTGTGTTTGCAGAAAACTATTATATTCGATTAATGCTCTAAGCTCGTAAAATCCGTAAAAAGGGCACATCGGTTTTGTGTAAAAGCTTTTTAGGAAGCAACTCCAACCTTAAAAATTATAAATATAATCTTGATCAACGTCAACAACCAAATCGCATTATTATTAGCTCTTATATACTACGCAGATTATCTTTAAGACTTCGATTTAAACATGGAATCCATTTGAACATGTATAAATGTAAATTTTAAGTAAGAATCTGTGAACATTTCGAAGCGCACTAGTGCACGCATTTGCTCCGACTCATACACATACAAACTGATATATGCAAGTAATATATGTACACTGTAAAACTGGTTGTAATGGTATCTCCTATTCGAGTGTTCTTAACTAGAATCTAATTACTTGTTTTCTCATATTAACAGATAAAATGCTAACAAGCTAAAGACGTTAGTGGGAGTGAGTTTTTACCTCCAAGAACGAAATACAGCCTTTCTACTCTGATTTACTTACAGATATTACGAGACGGGATCCATAAAGCCTCGAGCCATAGGTGGATCAAAACCACGAGTAGCTACAACACCTGTCGTACAAAAAATAGCCGACTATAAGAGAGAGTGCCCCAGCATATTTGCTTGGGAAATTCGTGATCGACTGCTTTCGGAGCAAGTATGCAATAGTGATAATATTCCAAGCGTACGTATTAATCATAAATTTTACCTTATAAATATCAATTAAACAATTAAAAATTGTTAATTTTCCAAAGCAGTTTAAAACTTCCCTTCTTCTGTAAGACTTGCAAATGTGTAAGAAATAAAAGTATTTTTTTTTATTTGAAGAGATTTTCATTGAAGGTAACCCGAATGTTGACAACATATAAATAACGGAAAAAATCTAGGCTTAAATAAATACCAAGACTGCTATCAAGATAGAAACGAAGCTAGAGACACTGCAGAGTGAATTAAGTAATTTTAAAATGGGTAACATTAAAATAAATTTGTATCAGTCAATCGAAAATGTAGATGCGGCTTACCTGATCCCACTGTCTTAATGAGCATTAGACGGTTTGCGGCTCATTTTAAGCCTAATATCAGAAACAGATCTTTAAAAAATTTCTTTGTAAACTCAACAGCAATGACGTCGTACACTTACATATGTACAAATTTATGTGGGTTTTGAAACATGTGTATATTTTCTGGAACATGTAAATACTATAATATGTCATTAAATTTATAACTCGTAAATAGAGCATAAATACCAGACACCAAGTAACTAAACTTCAATATCTGTTGGGCGGTTATAATTAAGTTATCTAGCTCAAGCTTTGGTCACGATAACCTCTCTTTATTGCTTATTTTATAATATATGCACATCCTTCATATCATATGTCTGATAACTGAGAAAAAAAAAAAAATTTTCCATTGAAATTAGGAGGCATACCTTTGAAGTGTATTCGGCATGCTGAAGGTGGCCGTCTTACTTATTTTTTACTCAGTTCGACTCCATTGGTAGGAGCATGAAACGCCCACTTTTGACTTTAAGTGTTGCCACGTGCTCTGAGCATTTCGGCTTGACATTTTTTTTTGGTTGAATACTTGTGCTTCTTAATGGCTTGTGTTGCATTGTTACAATGAATACAATGAGTAACGGAACGTTTTGTATTTAAACATAATGACTTCAAAGAACATCAAAGATTTTTAAATAAGTCTTGGATGTAAGCGAGAGCTGTAGCTAAGTTTTCTAGTTATTTAGCAAGTTCTATACAAATATATAATACTTAATACTTTTTTTAAAGAACAAAATGTATAAAAAGAACGGGGTAGTTTGCTACATAGGGAAAAGTACGGTGGGTGCAAAAAAAAAAATAATATTTTATGGTGGGATACCCTAGTACCCAGTTTGGTGACTTAAGCTTAAAGACTGTGTTTTGTAGGCGCGACTCAACTCAAGTGTCTTGGGTGTGAAAATGTGAAAGCGTGAAAAAATACCCATATTACCAATTGATTTATTGTATCTGCCAGTCTAGTGTTATAGTAGTTTTTCTTAATTTTAAATTAAACTTCTGTACGTTTACTATACTTCAAAAATAGTTTTACAGATGCAAAATAAATGTATTTTACCAGGAGATTGTAAAAAAAAAATTATAAATATTAATGAGTAAGAAATTCATGTTTTTGCACGATGTAATAATACAAAAAATCTTATTCACACAACTCCATACAGTGGACGGAATTAAAATCAAAATTGCTTAATTCGTTTTGAACTTAAATTATTGCTATTTAAAAACTAATTTTGATTGTAGCATTTTATCAGGTAGTGCACAAAAATCTCACATTCTTTAAAATAAACCTTATATTGTCTGTCGTGGTAAATAACCAGTTTATATACAGTTTGTATTAAGAAATGCGTTTAAATGTATTTATGTTGTGCGCTTAGGTGTACATGGGTATGCATGAAAAATCGAGTGTTTACGTGTGTGCGCATGTGTTTTTGTGTGTACGATACAAAAAATGGTTTACACAGTCGTATTGCCGTCCTGCTCTTTACCAACAGTGCGTGATTGGTTAATGCTTCACAGCCAATGGCAGCAAGTTGCATTACATTAGCTTATTCAGGGTGGAAATGAGAAGTAAAAACGCCGACTATCACCACAAACTCCTAAGTCGTTGTATTGTTTTTACAGTATGTGATAATGAACTCCTTTGTACCGTACTGTTAATTACAGGTTTCATCTATTAATCGGGTGCTGCGCAATTTGGCGTCACAGAAGGAGCAGCAAGCCCAACAACAAAACGAGTCTGTTTATGAAAAGCTTCGAATGTTTAATGGCCAAACTGGCGGATGGGCCTGGTATCCGGGTAATACTACGACAGCCCACTTAACACTTCCACCAACTCCGACGGCAGTACCTACGAATTTATCTGGGCAGATAGCGAGAGAAGAAGTTCAAAAGCGAGGTAAACTCAACAAATCAGTTGTACATCAAACTTTTACAGTTTTATATATGATAATTGGAAATAATCTTTTTACTACAGTGTAGTACTCCCTATGTAAGGAAAATGAGTTTCGACCGCTTAATATACTTTTATCTTAATCATCTTTCATGTATATGGTATTAGATAAATCTTTGCTTTAAATAATTCATGCCAAAATTAATTAAGCTTTGAAGGTTCCATAATTAATAACAAAACACCGACGTAGCTCTTAGCGATAAAACTAATTATTTAAAAACATTCAAAATCATCAAAAAAAAATCGGTTTAATTCTGTTATAAACACAATTACGGAATTTTTACAGACAGAAAAACTAACAAATAGAATTGCAATAATTTTAAATTGATATTGTTCTTTTCAGCCTTTAAGATATGTAAGTTGTTTTTATTTATATAAACAAACTATTTGCGCTACTTGTTCTGTAAAAAAAAGTAGTTTTGCAGTGCTTTTTCCACAGTTATTTATCACTTATCTACGTGTCTCAACCTCTGTCTGGTCAAAACCGTAAACATCCAGATACAATTATAGTACTAATGAAACAGCCTACCACATTTAACAAAGTAAAAAGAAAATAGAAATCATCCCCAAAGCGTATCCGCGATGTTGGAAACATTTTGTCACAGATGATCAAACATCAGGGCAAACAAATAGTTAATTCGTTGGTCATTTGCTATTTGCCATTAAATCTAATTGAGAAGCGTAACTCTAAAGGCTTTTCTGCCTTCAATTGTTATTTGTTTATTCTTCGTTCAATAAATAAGGTTGACATATGTCCCATTGAAATCGAGATTCAAGCCGCCCCTTCCTATTACAAACAAATACGCAAAAGTATATGTATGTATAAATATATAAACACATGTATGTATGTTATTCCTGTATGTAAGAATGCAAGAGACATCTGTCTTTGTAAGTCAACTATCTTACTAAGATAAGAAAAAGCATTCAATGAAATGATTTTGGAGGAGTAAATGTTGTTCATGTAAACAAACCAAAACCTTATTTAGCAATCAGTAGCACATACATATATACATATACGGTATGGTACTGCTCGCAGCCTGCAGCGCACAGCTTAAAAACCAGATCACTGGTGTGTCAAAATGTTATCGATTTAAAAAAAAAATCGGTTAACATGGAATGGTACCATGCGGATCAAAGCGTAGAAAACTAATATTTACCTTTGGTATCAGGTTAAAATAGGCTAAAAGCTGTTTTTTTCTAAGATTGAATGTCGTGCGTGGCACACTAAGATTGTATCTTTTTAAACGAACTCATTCTCTCAAAATCTATACACATAAATCTATTTTAAATTTTAGATCTTTATCCAGGGGATATCTCCCATCCCAATTCACATGAAAGTACATCAGACTGTAATTCTGATCATAATTCTTCCGGAGACGAAGACTCACAGATGCGTCTGCGACTAAAGCGCAAGCTTCAGCGTAATCGAACCTCATTTACAAACGAACAGATTGATAGCCTAGAAAAAGGTTAGTCTTTAATTTTCCATATTACTCTATATTATTAATTTGACTTATTTTACTATTTACTGTAGAATTTGAACGGACCCATTACCCTGACGTTTTTGCACGAGAAAGGCTTGCAGAAAAAATTGGTTTGCCAGAGGCACGTATTCAGGTTTGTCTTTCTGTTTGTTTATTTATATTTTCGATTTTATTTTTTTTTAATGCGTTTTGTCTTTCTTTGTTAGTTGGAATTGCTTTAGTGCGTCAGTTACATTGCGTTAAATTCTTACAATTAACTGTTCACTAGGACCCAAAAATATTTGCAATTCCCTTATTTCTTAAATTTGGATATCATAATCGGGGGTGATACATTTTGTAACCGTTTGTATAAAGTAATTACTATGGCTTTTAGCCACGCAAGTCAGAATCGCAAGTCAGTGCACACCCTTATCGTGCACCCCTGTTACTTTATATGTTACTAATGCTTTTTTTAAGCTTGGTTCGTTCAGCTTATGATTATTTGTATAACCGAATAAAAACAATTTGACTGTAAAAACACTTGAAACTACTTGCGATTTTCACATTGAGTTGACGCGCTGGGGAAGCAAATTTGTTGAAGGACTCTGTCAAGCGAGCCAACGGATGAGTGGAGTGTTCGAGGCTACAATAACGTAAAGTAATAAATGTCATGTTGGAAATATGAAGTCTCAACACAAATATTGTATTCCTTATTCACCCCTTTGTCACTACCCAACATAAATAAATATTCTCAGTCCAAGCACAAGCGTCGTTATCCTCAGCGTTATATCCGCGATAAGACTCATGGTTCATTACATGATAAGTTTGGATACTTTGTTTTGTTTGCAAAGAAAAAACAAGTATATATTGATTACGTGGCTTTGTGTTACAAGCAGAACATTCACCGAAAAAGGCATTGAGGCCAATTTTAAATATCGTAGAACGAATTAAGGCTTTTAAGCCTCAAGAAAATAACGTGTTAATGGGAAAGTAACAGCAGTTGCTTTTAATGTTAAGCTTTGTGCTTTTTTGTTTGCAATTGTTTTTTGTTTTTAGGCAAGTTCTAATCAATAATTGCTTCATTTGCGATGTGCTGTTTATTGAGTTCTACAAATTTCATAATTAGGTTTGGTTTTCAAATCGAAGAGCTAAAT
>JAWNNR010000242.1:0-22965 GCA_035044725.1 Scaptomyza caliginosa | reverse complement strand
ATTAGGCTAGGTCCTAATATCTTCTTACTAATATGATCTATACATTTTTAGGATTATCCCATTGAAGCGTATGAACCATATGCCTTGGTTTCGGAAATTCAGGGACATATTTGGAACTTTTCAGTGGAATATCGGTAAGTTATTTGTGACTACTTAAGTAAATTACTAAAAACGATACTTATTGTCAAGTCATTTCTTTCCTGTTATTACAAAAGAAGTAATTAGCATCGCTTAGACGAAATGTCTGAGTTAATCTGTTAAAGTGTTCCGAAATTTGCTTAACTCAGAATCATCAACTTAAGAACATAAATAACGAGACTAAACACTACCAAACGTGTTGTAAATTGCATTTCGTAGTTAAGAAATAGTTTTTACTTGTCTAGTTTCAAATATTGAAGTAATTTTTATCTGCCCAGTTTTATTAGATCGCACACTTTAAAAAAAATAAAACAATTAACCAAAAAGAAAACTTTAAGAATGTATAATTAGTTGAAGTTATCTCCGTAATTTAAACACTGACTTTTTCGAGAAGTGAAACAAATACACCACTTAGGATTGCATTCATGGTCCTGTGACCATGTACCTTCAGTACAGAAAATGTTTTGTGCATGTCTTTTCATTTTAAAGCAAAAAAGGTAGCACACGTATAGAGTCACAGTTGATTCGCATTATCTTTAATTTTGACACCACTTCTTTATTGCGTTATAACGGTACATTGATTTGGAAGTTTATGCGTTAATTTCAGTCTACTTTCTAACTGCGACTATTTTTGGCCATTCCCTTTCTATTTTCTGCTACGCAAATAATTGTAAACCGTTGTTTTTTGGGATCATAGTATTGTATTATAGCTTCACTATTCACAATTACGTGGTTGATTCGGGCTCCAATCGCTGTTTTTTAAGCCCACAGGCACATATCTGTAATTAAGGTGTTCCCTTTATATTCGCATTGCTGAGAATATCCTGTCAGGACACAATATCCGTTACTAAGCTCTGATGTCTTCAGATATTTTGACCCGCATGTTTATAGGTCCCGTTGTGTCGTATAGTAGACTTTTAAACAAACTGGGAGGTGTAAATCCAAGAGCATTTGCCGCATTCATACTTTTCGGGCATTCTGTCTAATTTTCTCTTGGGGCGGTCTGTTTGTTTTAAGTGTATCCAGGAAATTTTGTAAACACATTTTTTTCTTAGGTGCGCAACAAGTTTACTCCAAATATAATTTACCTATGGTTCGAAAAGGAATTTCTTCCAATTGCTGTTTCCTATATTATGATAGATTTGGAGTCGGAATAGCAATCAAGCATTTCTATCGTTAATATACCTTCACCGACACCTTAACCTTGGGGTATTGAAACACACCAATGTAAAAGAGCGCAAAAGGTTATCTGTCTGTAAATAAGCCTTTATCCGTCTGCTGATTAAATAAGCCAATACTGTCGATAAGGATTTTAGTGCAACTATCTTTATATTTATCTTTATCGCAATACCGCAATAGTTTACATATTTTTCACAACTTTTTTACTGATCACTTTATTTATATTATAGGCCAAAATATCTAGCTTATCGTGCTTTACTTGACGTGGGATATTGTTCCTTTAGCAGCAACATTATATATCCAATCACTGGATGTACTCTACGCCTGATGACTGAAGATTGCATTTTATCTATAGGCCCAACAGTAAGTAATTCATAAATCCCCTTTATTTCAATGATATTATTTCTTAAATCTTTGCGAATACCTTGTCATAATTGGGTCGTAACGTATTTAGCCTGAAATATTGATTAAATCGCAATAAGCCACGAGGTGCAAGTCACAACATTTGTTATAAAGAACGCTGGTAAGATCCTTACCTCCCCAGTAATCTCATATCTTCACATCTTAATGACGAAACTAGATAGCAAGATATACGTAATTTTCTGTTCTAAATTAAAATGTATGTGTCTTCCTAAGTTTTGATAACACCAACCTGTTTATATACTGATATATTTATTTTTTACATATCATTGCTAAGAACATTTACTTGATTTTGACATTATCCTATTTTCTGAAGCAAATTAAATTTAGATTCAAGAGGTTACTTATACTAGGCAACAAACCAACTTCGATGGCAAAGCACCTGATGATGTTGAATCGATATTTTATAAAAACCCGTCTTAAGCTCCGCTGCCTTCAAAATGTTGAGCATCTATTGCATCCATAAAAATATAGATTTTTATATTGCAGAAAACAATATTGCCAATAATTGTCCACTAGGCACCAGTTCAAAGACGGAACACGATTTGCATCACACCGTTAAGCAGAAAATAAAACCTGCCCAACATTGTTCAATCCAAAAACATTAAAATAGAATGCGTTAACATCTCTTAGCTTACCAAACAAAAATAGTAAAGATTTTCAGAATTCGTGTACTGTACCCCAGCGATATTTAAAAAGTTAACACATTTTTTTTCTGCTAAAAATGTTGCTCACCTTAAGTTTATTTATTCAAGAAACAACTCTTAGCTTTCACATTACATAAGTTACGTTATGCAATGAAAATCATTTAGAAGCAACAATATGTAAAAATTACTTGGGGTGTTATTATTAAGTTTCCTTCTTGTTTCGTTTACACTATATCTTACCTTATTAATGTCCTCACTCAAATATTCACTTTTTAAAGAGGTGAAAAAAGTTAATTATGATCACAATCGTGTTAACCCTGAGGGCTTTTATTAGACCTTTTAACATGAAACCGTTGATAATTTTATTAATAATTTGTGTCGGGCTTGTGCATAAGAAGCTTTTACGAAAGCGATTAAGAAACAGTGGCCTCTTATTGGGGCAATCACAATAATAATTATAGGAGAAGCTTGATCATGTGGAAATGTGATGCGGTACAATTTAATAAGAGCATTCAAGAAAATATTGTTTGTTAACGTAACGTAAGTAGATTTCTCTCTGCGCAAAGAATGTATATAATAATTTTGAATTTATCCATTATTAAAAATCATTAAGGAATAAGCCTTCACACCAAATTGAATCTCATGAAAAACAAGCAGCTATTACATATTACATATTACAACGAAAGCGATTGAAAAAAAATAAAACTGAAAGTATCGTATTTTTACAATCGTTAATTAAACTAATTAAGTTCATATGACTAATTAATTTATAGGCAATGAGAGAAATACGTTGCTGAAGTAATTCTCGGGTGACTCATTCACCATCTCGCAAATTGCATCTCATTGTCGACCAGGGCGTCAAACGATTTATTCGCGAGCAAGAGCTTATAAGAACCGAACAATCAGATAGCCAAACTGATACTGAGGACCTTGACCCTATGTCGGTGGATAATCGCAAAGTAGCTGACAAAGCAAAAGTATTTTTGCCATATCTCTCTGGTTGTGTCCGTATGCTTATAACCTCAATTTGTAAAAGGATTATGATTCCAGGTATCTCTTATCTAGTTTTCGCTCCTAAAGACTTTACTTTGTATATTTTTTTTAAATTTGGCGATGCAACATTATTACAATATTAAAAATTTATCGTTACATAAAGAGTATTTTAATTTTTATTTTTAGAACCAAATGGCCAAGGACATGAAAAACGCTGAAACTTATATAAGCTGTTCTGGCTTAATACCAGTTTTAAACGTGGGACTACTTAATTTCTCAATACATCTTAATGACCACAGTAAATTGTATCCTAATATAGACTTGCGATCCTCGATTCATGACATGCATTTAAAAACGTGTTTTGACGGAGCGGACGCGTTGGCTCAACTAATTGCATATATAGCAAACGATAAAGATTTAGTATCAAAAGAAAAGAACATTGATGATTGTGACAAATCTGATAATAACTCTGCACAAAGACAGAACCATAACAACGAAGAGACATTAATGCATATAAATACACTTATGGCCGACGCTGTAAAGGATGTACAACCTGATAGCGCCTTAAATATATCAAGTGAAAATAATCTAATGATGGATGATGAAATTGAATGCTCACAAAGTACTTTATACAAAAATAAATTTGATTCATACAATATGGCAGACTTTGAATCAAATATATTTCGGGAATCATTTTCTTTTCACGACCAAAACCCTTCACCTCAAGTTCAAGCAGATCTTGGATATACTTTAACAACTAATGCGGAGGAAAAAGACTTTCATGTTATACATAACAAGGATATTTTTTTTATGGTAATACGCTCTTAAATATTATATTTTTAAGCAGAATATTCTTATAAGTTATAAAACTTCATCACATTTTTCAAAAACATTGGAATAATAGAATTAACATGTCACAGACGTGCCATAATGTAATAGGTTTAAAAATATGGATGACTTTTATTTATTGGAACTGACTGCCCTGCGGACTCGGAGACCAGCGGTCGGAAATGTTCAGTTCTGTGGTCCGGTTTGCGGGTCTGCTTAATATCCTTTGTCACACAAATGGTTTCTTTAAATAAATCAAAATTTAATTGCTTTATTGTGATTTAATCGATTTTTTATTTTATGAGCCTAATGCAATTTGATTTAATTTGCGTCAGATAAGAACTACAACAAATTAAAGATTAAACTTATCAAGTCATTTCCTTTTTGTTAAAGGATAAGTGTGGCGTCGACGAAATATATGTCTCCGAAGATCCCCTTCAAATTGTTGACAACCATTTCTGTTTACCAAGTGAAAAAGTAGACTTATTGCGGCCTCCTGTACATTTCCCAATACCTGATCAGAGCTATACCCTTTGTGAGATGACATTTACCTGGCATTTGTTTGGCGGCAAAGACTTTCCAGAGGTAGCAAACAATCAACAGGAAAAAAAAAAGACAATGTAAGTTTATGTAATTTTATATGTAAAAGGTTCAATAGCTCTAGTCGGAAATACATACACAGATGATGTCGTCTTCAAACCCTTAACACAGATGATCAATGTTATAAGAAGAAACTTATATTCATATAAAAACCTATTAAAAATATTAAAAAACTTAATTAATTTCGGTATCGCTTTCATGTATAAAATTTGTTTTTGTTTAAAAACCATTACCCCTGGCTTTAGCTCTTACAATCGACAAAATTCAGTACCACCAAAATTAAAATTGTATATTACTGTGTGATTTATTTGTTTAACAATATTTGTATTAATATCATCTTTAACATGTGATCATGACCGTCTGTCTGTATTAACGTGACGATCTAAAAAAAAAAAACAAGCGGGATAACATCAGAGGCGAAAATATGTTCTATTTTATAGACAAATCAAGATTGTTTAAAGTTATTGTTGTCGACTTCGGTTTTCGATATACACATGAAACGGTATTAATATAATAATTACATAATAAGGAAAAATTGTTCTTACCAAGTCTTTATGCAAACTAATATTATTATTTACTAAAACTAAGTTGATCATATTTAATCTATCCCTCTCTTTTCATTATAGTCATACAACTGGAACTGGAATGTCCGAAACATATAAGCACGGAGTGTCACAAGCTTCAACGAATAAGCCAACGGGGAAAAAGAAAATGTATAATGAATTGAGCACGACACGTAATTCTGATGTGCTTGTTGAAATCCAGTTTACGAAGATTCGCTTCTCGCATGATGTATATCCAAAAGAGTCGACTTATTCATCAAGACTAGTTTTAGTTATTTCGGATATAGAAATACGTGACCGTTTACTTAGTTCAGACATAAATAAGCTCCTATATCACCCCAATAAAAACAACATACCACAGAAAAACGATGAAAACATGATAACGGTGAAAGCATTAAACGTTCGATCAAGTGTGAAGAAAAACCGAGCTGAGGAATGTTCACTGAAGGTTTCAATTTTACCTATAAAACTTAACATTGACCAAGACACTTTATTGTTTTTAGAACAATTTTTTTCTGCCTTAGTAAAAGGTTCGACTAATGTGGATAATGTGTACAGTGTTACAGAACAGAATGATCCTATGATGGCTGTTAATGAACTTTCGAACGTGATGCATAATTTCAAATTTGAGCAAGATAAATATCAAGATAAACACCAAAAAACCTATGAGTTTGCTGAAGATTCATCTCCAAATGACGTTACTCCCACCTACTTTAGGGAATTTATTTTTAGTCCTGCATTGCCAATATGCTTTGACTATCACGGACGAAGAATAGAACTTTCCCGTGGTCCAATAACAGGCTTATTAATGGGATTTGCTCAGCTACAAGGCTCTGGAATATGTTTACGCGAAGTTATTAATCGGTAAGTAAATTAACATATTTAAAAGTTTTAATATATATTTATATGTTAAAGGCACAGTGTCTCTTGCTAGAGTTCAAGCTATTCTGTGCTAGACTTTGCTGCGTTATGTTTTTTTTTTATAGATTTAAAACCAGCCCTCAATACATAAAATGGCTTTTAATACTTTCATGATAAAGCAGATAATAAAATCACTTTCGACCCTTTAAAGTATATACATTCTTAATAAGCAACAAAAGCCAAGTCGATTAAGCTATTTTTGTTTGGTTTTTTACACATCTGCAGCACAACCCCAGTTTACTATGCTTGATCTAGAGAAAATGCAAACATTTAATTTACAATATTGTGCTATTTCTAAGATTCAGTTAGGCTTTGCACACACAACTAAGGTACACCGAAGTTAGCTTATTATTATTTTAGCAGTGACTTCTTTAGGATTGTGAGTAAGTCGGCCAACAAAGTGAAAGTTTCGATTTAAAAATGGTGGAGTCTGGACACGGAGGGGAGGGCGATGCTCTAAACTTGAAGCGCAATTGCGAAACGTCTAAGGGTTTCTTCCCACCAATTATGACCCAAGCTGTATGGAATTGGGAAATATGTAAATATTATCCGCTGGCGAGTGCAGCTCCCGTGACATTTAATACTCCGTATTTTTGCAAAATATCAAGTGAGAAGTTTTAAGGTCTTTAAATAAAATTTGGGTTCAATTTGATGCCCTGACACTTTGACGGACATTACACAATATACGAATATACATACGAATACAATCAAACGCAAAATTTCATGTAAAATACCTGTGCTAAAAATCAACTGAGTTATCTTACTTGTCTGTGCTACAGAACGCTTTAGCATGTGAGTAGCATTAAAACAGAAACGCGCACACACCACCTGCGGGAAGACGTGGTAAAATGTAGTCCTGAAAGTAGGTAAATTTGTTACTCCTTTTTTGTTTGGTACTAAAATTTCATTTATTTTGCTTTGGTATTGATTTTACTTGTAACAATTCCCTCAGTAGAAACCCTGCCGCACAAAATGTTATCATTGTATTCAGCACATCGTAAAATTTTAAATTTGTGTCTTATATGATGGTAGAAAATCGATAATTTATGTTGTAAAAATGCAGACATCATCGATCTTGAGTGATAATTACTGTTGTGTTAGTGATTGTGTGAGAGCATCATGAAAGAACGTTATTTCATCGGTTTTCTTCTGAACTAGTTATACTAAGTTTGGAGCATTAAAGCTGGTGACTTCATGTGAAAGACCCACAAACCCACAAAAAAAAGATGTTAAAATTCTCGCCCATCATTAACGCAAAAATTCGCATTTAATACCACCAGTTTATATGCTGCTTTCAGTAGATTGCGCATTCGGCACGAATGGCTGCAAAGTTTTTACCTCTCTTATATTAATTTCATTTATTTTCAGACGGGGACTTTTGGGCTGGAATAAATTGTTTGAATTTGTATGCAAAGAATGGCTTAAGGATATAAAAAGAAATCAACTGCCAAATATATTAAGTGGAATTGGACCTACCAATGCAGTTTTACAGCTGTGTAAGTAATATAATTTTAAAACAATTGATCCATTTAAACTAAAATAAGTATTTAAGAAATTTACAACGTTTGTTTTTTGGAATAAGTTTGGTAACCTAAGAATACTGAGAGTTTTCTTATATACATATATGAAGGATGATCTTGCCTTGATTTTTTTTCAGCATGTAATTTTCGAGGTTTCGGTCAGTTGCAAAAAATGTTTGTCTTAACCAAAATTATAATTGAACAAGAAATACGGTTATGGCAGCACATCTCTACAGTGAGATAACCTGAGCCCTAGACATTGTGCATGCAGTCAATATTTGTATGTATGTATGAGTGCTTGTGCATTACTCTACTAAGTGCTTGACTTAATTCAAACATTCTTTTTCAGTATTTCTCATTCGTTTTTAATGCTTTATTCAGCGGTGGAGACTATTTTATTCATTTTGCAAAGTTGCAGAGCTTAAACAAATTTGTAGTTGCTTATATTCTTTACTGAACCTTCTAAAGCTTGCAGCTTTTTAGTTAATACGTGTTGTTGATAACTTTTTCGTTTGCTAGATCATTTTTTTAAGTTATTCACTTTAGTTTGAGTTCAAGTTTCATAAATGTATATCCTTCTAAAGGAACTATTTATTTGAACTACGAACATGTAGGCAAATGACACAAGATTAATAATTTAATAAAGCAAGTAGGTGAGCCACTTTGTATATTGTTTGGTTTTAGTTATTGAACATAATATCGCAAATAATAGCGCAATAGGTACAAGAGTTAGTATTTGTGATTTTCCTAAAGCATAGCGAATGCGACCTGAACCGTCTTGTAAAAGAGCTCTCGATCAAATGAATTATGTAAAAATTGTCCCCACTTACCAGCTTTTTAATTTTAGTTCAACGTTATTGTATTTTGTCAAGGTGTTTAACCTGTCCAAAAATGCAATTAGGGCTATTTACCTAATAGGGTGAAAACAAGTTAATTTGACTTGATCTGTAAATGGCTTTTCAAAATGTAGGTCAGAGGGTATGTTAAGGTTCCTGTGAGTAAGTAAAGGTTAACAAATGAATAAAAAAAATAGTTTTAACCTTTTTTAGAAATATTATTTAAATTCGATTTCTCTAACAAATTAGCTGTGCAATTTTCGTCATGCTGTTCCAATATTACATAGTTTGTAAACTAACGACTGCATTTTTTTTACAATTTATGCTGAATTTCATATTTTCCGGCTATGGTCTATTTTATTGTGTATACTAGTGGAACCAATAGACTTCGTCCACTCACGCTCATTTCGGTCGTCACGTTTTTGATTAGATCGGTCATTCGCTTGGTTTGTAGGATTTCGGGTTCTTCTACTTATATAGCTTCGTCTTATAAAAGGCATATCAAATATAAATTATTGTGTCACTGGCAACCCTTTCGGTGAAAGCCAGATTATAATTCAGCAATCCAAAATGTATGATAACAGTTCTTACTTGCCCATTATATGAAGTTCCCTGATTTTATATAACTTAAATAAGAAACTAATAAACAAATCGTAACTTATCAATAAAAGTTAAAAATGTAAACCATTAACTTATTTATTGCATATGACAATCCTCAATGAAAGCAATAACAAGTAAAAGGTGGTACCCTTAACACTAGATTTACAGCGTACAACCATTACTTGCGTGAATGTGCATGACCTTAAAACAAATATCTGCACTCTGCGCAGGTCATGCTGAATCAACCAACCATATTAAATTCTTAGTTTTTTAAAAAAACTATACTTTGTTAGTATCGATAGCAACAATGTTAAAACGGACATGGTCAAATCGATGCAGATGTAGATAATGCTCAAGAAAATATAAAGTTTCTAGGGTTAAATACTTTTGCTAATTCGTTTAAGCTCATTAAGGTTATAAAAAGACTGATTTGAGCAATAGCAATATATCGGCGAAGGGTGACTTTGCTTTGAGATAACCAAAGCATCTAAGTCCTAGTCTAAGACATTTAGAAACTGGGCATAACTTTCATAAAAAGCTTAGCTTAAATATTATTCCTAATACTAAGCAATAATTATATAAATGCCAGGAAACTTACAAAGACTTAACTTTTGATTTTTTTTTAGTTCAAGGCTTCTTCGATTTGTTTAGACTTCCATTACAACAGTATAACAAAGACGGAAGAATAATTCGTGGCTTTCAACTGGGTGCTCAAAGCTTCAGTGCTCGAACGGCGTTTGCAGCTCTTGAGATTACATCAAGAATTATTCACTTACTTCAGGTAAATATAAAATTTCACTTACTAAATTTAAATGTTATCAAATCAAGTGATTTAGTTAGTTAAATTAATGATGGTATTATTCCAAACGTATCACGTCGATATCTAAACATCAATCAACATATGACAGCTCTTTCACCACCTTTTTTTTTATAAAATATACCACTCAGGTATACAACATATATATAATAAAAAACCTTTATTAATGTTTAAATGCAAAAGATATGATATGAATAAAAATTCACGTTTATCATTTCAAAATTGATGCACAAATTAAAAAACAAAAAATAAGATCAGATATTCAAATGTAAACAAAGTCGCTTTTGTTCAAAACATTTAACAGATTAAAAAAGTTTTTCGATAAACGATTATAGCTTTAATAAGTCACATTGTTTGCTCGCTTAATTAATATTATGTAACATATAGAATCAAACATAAGGGACATGAACTTGGTTTTTTTTACCGGCCCACCCATGCCCTCCTTATCTGTGAGGAGAGGCACCCAAATCAGTTGAAGGTTTCCCACAAGGGTTTTAGAGCGACCATAGGTCGGTTCGGACCACTGATTTGTTTTTCTCATACGTAGGGCAGAGAGAGTTGCTATTAGCCCATTTGGTCTATTGGTAAAAGGTTTAATATAATGTCGGGAGTCTCAGTTGGGGTCGTTCTAAGGGCTCCTGTTGTTGTCAGTCCTGCGGCACGCTGTACTTTGCCGAGCTTATGGACTGCTGTTTTCTTTAACAATGCTGGCCACCACACTGATACCCCGTAAAGTAAGATGGGCCTAACAATGGCTGTGTACAGCCACAGCGTAATGTGTGGTGCCATTCCGCATTTCAGTCTAATGGACTTCTTCCAGGTATAGAGAGCAACCAAGGCGTTTAGGGTTGGTGATCTGAGCGGTAAAGAGGACTTAGTCAGTTTTAGCTGGGTTTAGTAGGGAGGACTGAGTTCGAAGTGCGGAGATTTCGAGTTTCTGATATGTAAGCCCAACACCCTTTCTAGTGTTTTGAGTAGAAAGGATGTCAGGCTTATGAGCCAAAAATCCTTCGGGGTCGTATGGAAAGCTTTTCCCGCCTTTGGAATGAAGACGACTTTGGATTCCAGCCATGCCTTAGGAATCAAATGACTTATTTGTTTATTTGTTGTTATTTGTTATTTGTAGGGCGAGAAACTTTGTATAGCCCATGTGATGATGTCTACAGAGAGAAAATCGGTTATGATATTTTGTGACTCGACTGAGCAACCGGATAAGTCGGTTTCCATCAGAACTTCTAGAGACTTTGGACTGGTCATTGTCCACGAGTCGTCTGGTTTCTTGAGGAACCCAACGGTTGACGGACTGCTGGAAAGAACTTTCCCGAGCCTTGCGGCATCAGTAGTGTTCTCAATTGAGGAGCAGAAGTTTTTCCACGAAAGGCGTTTAGCCTGTCTAAGTGTCTTTTTGTAGGATGCAAGGCTTGCTCTGTAAAGACCCCAAGGTCATCTCCCCTAAGTTTTGCATTATTGAAGAGCTTACGTAAAATCTTACGAAGCTCATCTATTTCTGGGGACCACCATGGTGGTCTTGCTTTCCCTCTTGGTTTACTCAGGGGGCATGACCTGTTGAGAGCGGAAGTACATGCTTCCGTAAGCTTACGCGTGAGCATCTCTATGTGTTCAAGGGATGGGCGTCCCTTCGGGGGCTGTTCGGGAATAAGTTTCCCAATGTGTTCTTTAAAGCCGGTCCAGTTCGTCCGAATGACATTTCTACAACATTGTGGCTTGGGTGTGTTGAGGAAGAAGGCAGGGTTTATATACCTATGGTCGGAGAACGAATGCTGATCAAGCACCCTCCATCTGGTGAGTCTTTGACGAAGGTACGCAGTTGCTAGCGTCATGTCTAAGACTTCTTGCCTATGCTTTGTAATGAAGGTAGGGTCATTATCTATATTACAAATGTTGAGATTGGTGGAGAGGATATAGTTAAACAGTGGCTTACCCCGTTCATTATTGTCAGTGCTACCCCACTGATGATGGTGTGCGTTGGCATCGCTCCGTTTGTGTCGCCTCGCAGTCGGCGATCAGGCTACGCAGGAGCGTATGAGGTAGGGGCCTTGTTGGTCGTGGGCTATGTAGCTTAAGCTAAGCCAGACGCATCCAGACATCAGCTCCAGGCAAGCAGCAGGTCGCCATTGCTGAAGTTAGGGAGCAGAAAATTATCTAAGTGTTTTTTTGCAAGAATACAGGTGCGAGCTTTAACTTCATTGCGGGCTACAAGTAGCTTATAGTCAGTCCTTCGTCCCCAGTCCAGAAACCTTGCCACCACAGACCCACCTGTTTGTTGTTTCCTTCGTGCGCGTTCACCTTGGCTACTTTCCATTTTCCGGTGGTCAAATCAGGGTTACATAACTGGAAAAGCTTGAGCTTCGGGATCCTCAGGCTTTGTATAGTCCCAGACCCTGGCGCGAGGTCGACTGGGTACGTCTTTCCTCTAACTTCGAGCCGGGGTAGATCTCCCCCAGTATTGCAATGGCCTACTTATAGATGGAGGCGGACCTCTCATCTTTGCAGGCCATCGCTTTAATGCTCCCCTGATACCAATTGGCGTCCGTGGCGAGAGAGCTTTTCTTGCAGCTCGCACTCGATGGCCCTCGTTGTGACCCTTGTCGGTGAAGGACCGGGTGAGTGGCTGTGGTCGTGGTCGTGGGGGAGGACTGATCCGCTTGGCTTGTGGGGCCGACTCTTCAACCGAGCGTTGACGTTTCTGTTTGTCTTTGCCAGAGCGGATGCAATTGCCGGCTTGAAATCCGGGAGGATGATCCTTGCCCACTCAACAAGTTGGGCACCGTCCAGAGATGCTGGTTGGGCCGTTAGAATGCGCTGAAGGATATCAGCGGTCCGTTGCCCGTCGCCTGCTGGCGTTCCTGACGTTGAAGTAGAGGTGCTAGCACCTGAAGAGGAGTTTGCTGTTACTGCGTCTTGAACGTCTGCTGGCTTACCATGCGTATTTTTTGAGGTGCTAGCACCTGAGGAGGGATTAGCTTTTCCCACCGAGGTTTTGAGTGCCTCGGACACTTCGTTGTTTTTATTATTATTGTTGTTATTTAAGTTCATGTTTGGTCCCACGAGTAGATGGGAAAGGAAACACCCACGACATAGCCCTTGTATCGCGGGAAGCCAGATTGAAACTGGAGGTCGGCAGGTATTTAGAGTTCGCAAAGTAGAGAACGAGCACCACTCAGCCGCGAGTAGATAAGTTATCAATGGAGAGACATCATTTTTGCTAGTGCAATGAAACAGTCAAAGACGGTATCGCAATTATAACTTGCGCATTGTGGTCAATTTTATTTTGTAAAATAAACTTTATAAATATTGCGTATATATTATCATAGTCAGTATCTTAAGATTTAATTTTTAAAATGAAAAGCTTTCAAACGTAATATGATATATGATACAAAAGTCCCTGATTTCGATCTTGGCGTTTACAGTTACAATAGTACAAAAAAATAAAGTTAAACAAAACACGTGAGTAACATTTAGGAGCGGAAGTAGACTGATTACGCGTAGCTACGTATTAGTTAACGAAAGCAAAAATTAAGCTAAATCACAGCGCTTGGTTTTGGCAATGCAGCATCAATTCAACTGCAAATTAATATCTGTTCAATTGTAATATTAATCACAAATTAAAACACCTACAAGCTAAACCTAACTATATTTTCATTGTTTGCAATGGTTGCGTTAATTTGTCAACCACTAGCTCTAAAGCAATAAAACAATGACTTGATTTTAACTAAGCAATAAATTTAACAATAATTTTAGTTCACAGCGGAAACCACATTTGACATGTTGTCGGCTGGGCCATCGTTAAGCAGAAGGCGAAAATCGAAACATGGTAAAAGGCGGCAAGACCGACCAAAGGATTTACGGGAAGGTGTTTCCAATGCTTACACAATTGTAAAAGAGGTAATTTATTTACAACTTATAATACGTTCACATAACATAAGATTTATTACCTTCTTGTTTGGCATTTTTTATAAACGCCATACACTAGTGAATTTGTTTGCAGCCGCGATTAAAATATTCAAAACATACTCGTGTACAAAAAATAATACTGTTTGCTTTAAAGTATGGCGATGCACAAGCAATACAAATTTCGAGTTAGGGTCCAAAATTTGCCTCAGAAAAAAAACCAAATTCTAAGGCCAAATCAATATTTCAAATGATATTGCACCTTAGCCTAGTCAACATAGGTTTTTTCACGAGTGCAATCAATTTAAAATTGTAATAGAACAAGGCTTGCAGAATTGCGTTACTTGAAATGCTGCGAAGCAATTTCATAAGTGACCTTTTATTTAAAGTTCTCTTAACTTAAACATAACTGGGGCGGGTTTTTATCTGTTAGATATCTCGGAAACGAGGCGAAAGCTTTTGCTATTGATAAAAAAAATGCTTCACAGGTTTATCGTTGTTCCGTTTATGCTTTTAGCTATTATATCGTCCTTTGGCTGTGCCAGAAGTGGAAGTTTACCCGATAACATATCTGTCATTATTAAGCTAGTAAAGCTGATCTGAACTTAACACTTTGCTATGCCCTACTAGCACATACATTACCTTTAATTGAGCATGGGCCTTACTTATTATATTTGATGAATGGACTCATGATTTCCAGGTTATCCCACACACTTTAATAGTGCTTTGCAGAACTTTGTTATGGTTTTTTTAAAAAGCATGCCAAAGTTTATTTTTTAGAAATTAGTGGTTAATGTAAAGACCAACCTTCATTCACAAATTATGTCAGATCCTTACTTGAACAATCTACTTGTAATTTATCTGGTCGCAATATATTGTAAGATAAGATTTTTTGCTTATTTTAAATACAATTTTAACTTAAATTCTTAATTTTAATTTGATGACATCTGTTAATAGTTAACACAAAATATGCACATACAAAATAAATTTTACGTTCTTTAGAATAAAAAATAAAAGAGTTTAATAGAAATGATAAATTAATGAAACAAACACTAATTAATTTTCCATATTATTATTGCTTTTAGGGAATTAACGAATCAGCGAATACACTATTGGAAGCAGCTTTTGTAGAGCACGACCAGAAGGGGTATAGCGTTTGTTTGCATTAATTTATCATTTCTATTAAACTCTTTTATTTTTTATTCTAAAGAACGTAAAATTTATTTTGTATGTGCATATTTTGTGTTAACTATTAACAGTCGTCATCAAATTAAAATTAAGAATTTAAGTTAAAATTGTATTTAAAATAAGCAAAAAATCTTATCTTACAATATATTGCGACCAGATAAATTACAAGTAGATTGTTCAAGTAAGGATCTGACATAATTTGTGAATGAAGGTTGGTCTTAACATTAACCACTAATTTCTAAAAAATAAACTTTGGCATGCTTTTTAAAAAAACCATAACAAAGTTCTGCAAAGCACTATTAAAGTGTGTGGGATAACCTGGAAATCATGAGTCCATTCATCAAATATAATAAGTAAGGCCCATGCTCAATTAAAGGTAATGTATGTGCTAGTAGGGCATAGCAAAGTGTTAAGTTCAGATCAGCTTTACTAGCTTAATAATGACAGATATGTTATCGGGTAAACTTCCACTTCTGGCACAGCCAAAGGACGATATAATAGCTAAAAGCATAAACGGAACAACGATAAACCTGTGAAGCATTTTTTTTATCAATAGCAAAAGCTTTCGCCTCGTTTCCGAGATATCTAACAGATAAAAACCCGCCCCAGTTATGTTTAAGTTAAGAGAACTTTAAATAAAAGGTCACTTATGAAATTGCTTCGCAGCATTTCAAGTAACGCAATTCTGCAAGCCTTGTTCTATTACAATTTTAAATTGATTGCACTCGTGAAAAAACCTATGTTGACTAGGCTAAGGTGCAATATCATTTGAAATATTGATTTGGCCTTAGAATTTGGTTTTTTTTCTGAGGCAAATTTTGGACCCTAACTCGAAATTTGTATTGCTTGTGCATCGCCATACTTTAAAGCAAAGAGTATTATTTTTTGTACACGAGTATGTTTTGAATATTTTAATCGCGGCTGCAAACAAATTCACTAGTGTATGGCGTTTATAAAAAATGCCAAACAAGAAGGTAATAAATCTTATGTTATGTGAACGTATTATAAGTTGTAAATAAATTACCTCTTTTACAATTGTGTAAGCATTGGAAACACCTTCCCGTAAATCCTTTGGTCGGTCTTGCCGCCTTTTACCATGTTTCGATTTTCGCCTTCTGCTTAACGATGGCCCAGCCGACAACATGTCAAATGTGGTTTCCGCTGTGAACTAAAATTATTGTTAAATTTATTGCTTAGTTAAAATCAAGTCATTGTTTTATTGCTTTAGAGCTAGTGGTTGACAAATTAACGCAACCATTGCAAACAATGAAAATATAGTTAGGTTTTGCTTGTAGGTGTTTTAATTTGTGATTAATATTACAATTGAACAGATATTAATTTGCAGTTGAATTGATGCTGCATTGCCAAAATCAAGCGCTGTGATTTAGCTTAATTTTTGCTTTCGTTAACTAATACGTAGCTACGCGTAATCAGTCTACTTCCGCTCCTAAATGTTACTCACGTGTTTTGTTTAACTTTATTTTTTTGTACTATTGTAACTGTAAACGCCAAGATCGAAATCAGGGACTTTTGTATCATATATCATATTACGTTTGAAAGCTTTTCATTTTAAAAATTAAATCTTAAGATACTGACTATGATAATATATACGCAATATTTATAAAGTTTATTTTACAAAATAAAATTGACCACAATGCGCAAGTTATAATTGCGATACCGTCTTTGACTGTTTCATTGCACTAGCAAAAATGATGTCTCTCCATTGATAACTTATCTACTCGCGGCTGAGTGGTGCTCGTTCTCTACTTTGCGAACTCTAAATACCTGCCGACCTCCAGTTTCAATCTGGCTTCCCGCGATACAAGGGCTATGTCGTGGGTGTTTCCTTTCCCATCTACTCGTGGGACCAAACATGAACTTAAATAACAACAATAATAATAAAAACAACGAAGTGTCCGAGGCACTCAAAACCTCGGTGGGAAAAGCTAATCCCTCCTCAGGTGCTAGCACCTCAAAAAATACGCATGGTAAGCCAGCAGACGTTCAAGACGCAGTAACAGCAAACTCCTCTTCAGGTGCTAGCACCTCTACTTCAACGTCAGGAACGCCAGCAGGCGACGGGCAACGGACCGCTGATATCCTTCAGCGCATTCTAACGGCCCAACCAGCATCTCTGGACGGTGCCCAACTTGTTGAGTAGGCAAGGATCATCCTCCCGGATTTCAAGCCGGCAATTGCATCCGCTTCTGGCAAAGCCAAACAGAAACGTCAACGCTCGGTTGAAGAGTCGGCCCCACAAGCCAAGCGGATCAGTCCTCCCCCACGACCACGACCACAGCCACTCACCCGGTCCTTCACCGACAAGGGTCACAACGAGGGCCATCGAGTGCGAGCTGCAAGAAAAGCTCTTAGACTTGATGATGAAGTCCGGTGGACCACCAACTCGCCACGGACGCCAATTGGTATCAGGGGAGCATTAAAGCGATGGCCTGCAAAGATGAGAGGTCCGCCTCCATCTATAAGTAGGCCATTGCAATACTGGGGGAGATCTACCCCGGCTCGAAGTTAGAGGAAAGACGTACCCAGTCGACCTCGCGCCAGGGTCTGGGACTATGCAAAGCCTGAGGATCCCGAAGCTCAAGCTTTTCCAGTTATGTAACCCTGATTTGACCACCGGAAAATGGAAAGTAGCCAAGGTGAACGCGCACGAAGGAAACAACAAACAGGTGGGTCTGTGGTGGCAAGGTTTCTGGACTGGGGACGAAGGACTGACTATAAGCTACTTGTAGCCCGCAATGAAGTTAAAGCTCGCACCTGTATTCTTGCAAAAAAACACTTAGATAATTTTCTGCTCCCTAACTTCAGCAATGGCGACCTGCTGCTTGCCTGGAGCTGATGTCTGGATGCGTCTGGCTTAGCTTAAGCTACATAGCCCACGACCAACAAGGCCCCTACCTCATACGCTCCTGCGTAGCCTGATCGCCGACTGCGAGGCGACACAAACGGAGCGATGCCAACGCACACCATCATCAGTGGGGTAGCACTGACAATAATGAACGGGGTAAGCCACTGTTTAACTATATCCTCTCCACCAATCTCAACATTTGTAATATAGATAATGACCCTACCTTCATTACAAAGCATAGGCAAGAAGTCTTAGACATGACGCTAGCAACTGCGTACCTTCGTCAAAGACTCACCAGATGGAGGGTGCTTGATCAGCATTCGTTCTCCGACCATAGGTATATAAACCCTGCCTTCTTCCTCAACACACCCAAGCCACAATGTTGTAGAAATGTCATTCGGACGAACTGGACCGGCTTTAAAGAACACATTGGGAAACTTATTCCCGAACAGCCCCCGAAGGGACGCCCATCCCTTGAACACATAGAGATGCTCACGCGTAAGCTTACGGAAGCATGCACTTCCGCTCTCAACAGGTCATGCCCCCTGAGTAAACCAAGAGGGAAAGCAAGACCACCATGGTGGTCCCCAGAAATAGATGAGCTTCGTAAGATTTTACGTAAGCTCTTCAATAATGCAAAACTTAGGGGAGATGACCTTGGGGTCTTTACAGAGCAAGCCTTGCATCCTACAAAAAGACACTTAGACAGGCTAAACGCCTTTCGTGGAAAAACTTCTGCTCCTCAATTGAGAACACTACTGATGCCGCAAGGCTCGGGAAAGTTCTTTCCAGCACTCCGTCAACCGTTGGGTTCCTCAAGAAACCAGACGACTCGTGGACAATGACCAGTCCAAAGTCTCTAGAAGTTCTGATGGAAACCGACTTATCCGGTTGCTCAGTCGAGTCACAAAATATCATAACCGATTTTCTCTCTGTAGACATCATCACATGGGCTATACAAAGTTTCTCGCCCTACAAATAACAAATAACAACAAATAAACAAATAAGTCATTCGATTCCTAAGGCATGGCTGGAATCCAAAGTCGTCTTCATTCCAAAGGCGGGAAAAGCTTTCCATACGACCCCGAAGGATTTTTGGCTCATAAGCCTGACATCCTTTCTACTCAAAACACTAGAAAGGGTGTTGGGCTTACATATCAGAAACTCGAAATCTCCGCACTTCGAACTCAGTCCTCCCTACTAAACCCAGCTAAAACTGACTAAGTCCTCTTTACCGCTCAGATCTCCAACCCTAAACGCCTTGGTTGCTCTCTATACCTGGAAGAAGTCCATTAGACTGAAATGCGGAATGGCACCACACATTACGCTGTGGCTGTACACAGCCATTGTTAGGCCCATCTTACTTTACGGGGTATCAGTGTGGTGGCCAGCATTGTTAAAGAAAACAGCAGTCCATAAGCTCGGCAAAGTACAGCGTGCCGCAGGACTGACAACAACAGGAGCCCTTAGAACGACCCCAACTGAGACTCCCGACATTATATTAAACCTTTTACCAATAGACCAAATGGGCTAATAGCAACTCTCTCTGCCCTACGTATAAGAAAAACAAATCAGTGGTCCGAACCGACCTATGGTCGCTCTAAAACCCTTGTGGGAAACCTTCAACTGATTTGGGTGCCTCTCCTCACAGATAAGGAGGGCATGGGTGGGCCGGTAAAAAAAAACCAAGTTCATGTCCCTTCTGTTTGATTCTATATGTTACATAATATTAATTAAGCGAGCAAACAATGTGACTTATTAAAGCTAAAATCGTTTATCTAAAAACTTTTTTAATCTGTTAAATGTTTTGAACAAAAGCGACTTTGTTTACATTTGAATATCTGATCTTATTTTTTGTTTTTTAATTTGTGCATCAATTTTGAAATGATAAACGTGAATTTTTATTCATATCATATCTTTTGCATTTAAACATTAATAAAGGTTTTTTATTATATATATGTTGTATACCTGAGTGGTATATTTTATAAAAAAAAAGGTGGTGAAAGAGCTGTCATATGTTGATTGATGTTTAGATATCGACGTGATACGTTTGGAATAATACCATCATTAATTTAACTAACTAAATCACTTGATTTGATAACATTTAAATTTAGTAAGTGAAATTTTATATTTACCTGAAGTAAGTGAATAATTCTTGATGTAATCTCAAGAGCTGCAAACGCCGTTCGAGCACTGAAGCTTTGAGCACCCAGTTGAAAGCCACGAATTATTCTTCCGTCTTTGTTATACTGTTGTAATGGAAGTCTAAACAAATCGAAGAAGCCTTGAACTAAAAAAAAAATCAAAAGTTAAGTCTTTGTAAGTTTCCTGGCATTTATATAATTATTGCTTAGTATTAGGAATAATATTTAAGCTAAGCTTTTTATGAAAGTTATGCCCAGTTTCTAAATGTCTTAGACTAGGACTTAGATGCTTTGGTTATCTCAAAGCAAAGTCACCCTTCGCCGATATATTGCTATTGCTCAAATCAGTCTTTTTATAACCTTAATGAGCTTAAACGAATTAGCAAAAGTATTTAACCCTAGAAACTTTATATTTTCTTGAGCATTATCTACATCTGCATCGATTTGACCATGTCCGTTTTAACATTGTTGCTATCGATACTAACAAAGTATAGTTTTTTTAAATAATAAAAAACTAAGAATTTAATATGGTTGGTTGATTCAGCATGACCTGCGCAGAGTGCAGATATTTGTTTTAAGGTCATGCACATTCACGCAAGTAATGGTTGTACGCTGTAAATCTAGTGTTAAGGGTACCACCTTTTACTTGTTATTGCTTTCATTGAGGATTGTCATATGCAATAAATAAGTTAATGGTTTACATTTTTAACTTTTATTGATAAGTTACGATTTGTTTATTAGTTTCTTATTTAAGTTATATAAAATCAGGGAACTTCATATAATGGGCAAGTAAGAACTGTTATCATACATTTTGGATTGCTGAATTATAATCTGGCTTTCACCGAAAGGGTTGCCAGTGACACAATAATTTATATTTGATATGCCTTTTATAAGACGAAGCTATATAAGTAGAAGAACCCGAAATCCTACAAACCAAGCGAATGACCGATCTAATCAAAAACGTGACGACCGAAATGAGCGTGAGTGGACGAAGTCTATTGGTTCCACTAGTATACACAATAAAATAGACCATAGCCGGAAAATATGAAATTCAGCATAAATTGTAAAAAAAATGCAGTCGTTAGTTTACAAACTATGTAATATTGGAACAGCATGACGAAAATTGCACAGCTAATTTGTTAGAGAAATCGAATTTAAATAATATTTCTAAAAAAGGTTAAAACTATTTTTTTTATTCATTTGTTAACCTTTACTTACTCACAGGAACCTTAACATACCCTCTGACCTACATTTTGAAAAGCCATTTACAGATCAAGTCAAATTAACTTGTTTTCACCCTATTAGGTAAATAGCCCTAATTGCATTTTTGGACAGGTTAAACACCTTGACAAAATACAATAACGTTGAACTAAAGTTAAAAAGCTGGTAAGTGGGGACAATTTTTACATAATTCATTTGATCGAGAGCTCTTTTACAAGACGGTTCAGGTCGCATTCGCTATGCTTTAGGAAAATCACAAATACTAACTCTTGTACCTATTGCGCTATTATTTGCGATATTATGTTCAATAACTAAAACCAAACAATATACAAAGTGGCTCACCTACTTGCTTTATTAAATTATTAATCTTGTGTCATTTGCCTACATGTTCGTAGTTCAAATAAATAGTTCCTTTAGAAGGATATACATTTATGAAACTTGAACTCAAACTAAAGTGAATAACTTAAAAAAATGATCTAGCAAACGAAAAAGTTATCAACAACACGTATTAACGTAAAAAGCTGCAAGCTTTAGAAGGTTCAGTAAAGAATATAAGCAACTACAAATTTGTTTAAGCTCTGCAACTTTGCAAAATGAATAAAATAGTCTCCACCGCTGAATAAAGCATTAAAAACGAATGAGAAATACTGAAAAAGAATGTTTGAATTAAGTCAAGCACTTAGTAGAGTAATGCACAAGCACTCATACATACATACAAATATTGACTGCATGCACAATGTCTAGGGCTCAGGTTATCTCACTGTAGAGATGTGCTGCCATAACCGTATTTCTTGTTCAATTATAATTTTGGTTAAGACAAACATTTTTTGCAACTGACCGAAACCTCGAAAATTACATGCTGAAAAAAAATCAAGGCAAGATCATCCTTCATATATGTATATAAGAAAACTCTCAGTATTCTTAGGTTACCAAACTTATTCCAAAAAACAAACGTTGTAAATTTCTTAAATACTTATTTTAGTTTAAATGGATCAATTGTTTTAAAATTATATTACTTACACAGCTGTAAAACTGCATTGGTAGGTCCAATTCCACTTAATATATTTGGCAGTTGATTTCTTTTTATATCCTTAAGCCATTCTTTGCATACAAATTCAAACAATTTATTCCAGCCCAAAAGTCCCCGTCTGAAAATAAATGAAATTAATATAAGAGAGGTAAAAACTTTGCAGCCATTCGTGCCGAATGCGCAATCTACTGAAAGCAGCATATAAACTGGTGGTATTAAATGCGAATTTTTGCGTTAATGATGGGCGAGAATTTTAACATCTTTTTTTTGTGGGTTTGTGGGTCTTTCACATGAAGTCACCAGCTTTAATGCTCCAAACTTAGTATAACTAGTTCAGAAGAAAACCGATGAAATAACGTTCTTTCATGATGCTCTCACACAATCACTAACACAACAGTAATTATCACTCAAGATCGATGATGTCTGCATTTTTACAACATAAATTATCGATTTTCTACCATCATATAAGACACAAATTTAAAATTTTACGATGTGCTGAATACAATGATAACATTTTGTGCGGCAGGGTTTCTCTGAGGGAA